>JALPQI010008473.1:0-48890 GCA_025490895.1 Thaumatotibia leucotreta | reverse complement strand
GTTATTATAAAGAAACATAGGTACAAGTTCAAAATATGTAATTGTAGCTTTAATTTAACAATTAATCAATCAATCTGTTCCAACACTTCTACAGAGGTAAATAACTTTTATCAAGGCCAGAACAAAACTTATTACACTATTGCTGTCTTGATTTCTATGTGTGTTCTTAAATAACTATAGCGACTTAATCATAATTGCGTACGCCCCACGTTTTTATTTTAGTTTGGTAAAAGTTTCCGATTAGGTCACGCTTAATCCACTGACATAGATGCTAAACGTGGCTTTCAGCATCCGACTTGGGAAGACTACAGTGATAATAGTTTCACGTGACTAATCTACAGAAAGTAGCATCTACGGTTAGTTACAACTAATTTTTATTTTCTAGTTTTTGGTGCAATAAAAACCGTTTAACTTAAAACTTTTTTTACTTATTTTATTTATGTAATAAATTCTTTTTTCTACTCCCGTACTGTTATTTGTCATTTGCATGGTCGTGAACACACCATTAAGCCCCTAGCTTACAGATGTCAAGATAAGTCTATATTGTCTATTCCCTATAAACGCATTCGGGTATACACGCAGTGCGTTTTTTGCATTTTAAGACACCTCGTGTATACAAGACTTAATGAAAAACATGGCTGCCAGCCTAATTAAAACAAAATCTGATGAATAGTAAGCTATAGAGGAGCTTTCTTTTTTAATTTTGACGTCTCCCGCCCGACCTTGATGATTAATAAAATTATGTTTGACTAAGAATATTTCTAAATTTTTCAATTTTATTTAAAAATAAATGTGTGGTCGTAGAAAAAGTATTGTATGCAACATTGTTTAAATGAGTCAAAAAATGCTCGTGGCGTCTTTAATAACAATTTTCGGCTTCGCCTCAAATTGTTACCCACGCCACTCACCTTTTTTGACCTCTCTTAAACAAGGGTTGCATTAAATACTATAATGCATGTTATTTTAATGAACAAGTCCACCTGAGTTTCTACTGGTTCTTCTCAGGGCAGTGGTGTAGTGTTAGAACCAGTAGTAGACTTTTTCTCTTGATAGTGTAAGACGATTCGAGAATGCTTATTAATAAGCTTACTTGAATAAAGAATACATAGTTTGACTCTGATTAATGATGAATTGTAATCTAGTTTTTTTGACAATATTTTTCTGATAGAAAATTATCCTTCAACCTGTAAAGAAGTAACTTGACAGTTTTTCTTTAGGGAGTTTTTCTTTAGAGGTTAGGACTAGGACCTCTATGTTCCCTACACAATATTCCTAAAGTAATGGTTTTAAGAATAAACAAACCAACAAGTATATAGAAAATAAAATTCGTGTATTTACAATGACGTTGGACCTTAAGTTACAGTGCTGCCACCTCACCGCCCCATAGTGGCTGAAAATAATTATATCAAAAACCCTGATTATCAAACACCGGTTTCGCGGGGGCAAATCTGTACTGACGTTTAATAGTGCGAGGACACATTAAACTAATTTTATTATTTGATATCGATAAAAATGACGTACAAACGTTGTGTAATTTCAAGAATTTGAATGAAGAAGAAAACTACATACACAAAAATAAACTATTTGAGGAATTAACTATCTTTCATATTTAATATAATTTTCAAAATATGCAATCAACATTTTTTCTACATTTTCAGACTTTAATCTTCGTCGCCTAGGTGACAATATCCATTTTAGCCAACTAAACGACCTTTCTAGGTCAACTGTAGTAATTGGAGCAAATTCAAACAATTTATAGTTTTAATGAATTTCTGTTTTATGACTCGGTTCTATTTTTTTTTACCATATCATTTATTGTTTTTAAAGTTGAAATACCGACGTTTTTCTCTAACACTGTATGAAGTTTTTTGTGGATAATTTTGCCTTAAGGATTCAGACGTAATTTAGATGTATGTACTTTTAACTTATGGACAATATTCAAACTGGCTTCTAGACTTAAATTTTGTGTTTGTAATTTTTCAATGGTACTTGGTATGATGGATAGATTGTTGGCTATCCATTTCAAATCGTTGAGAATTTTTATATCATTCATTGCCCGTTTTGCTTTCAATATACACGTTGATTCTTTGTTATTAAACGTTCGTACAACTTGCTTGATTGCTGGTAAATATTTATGATAATAAAAAGCGGCTTTCATCCATGTTACCCATCGTATTATCGTCGGCTGTGGTGGCAAAGGAACGTTCGGTAACATTTGGTGAAATATTTTTATTCTTTTAGGTGATTTCAGAAATACGTTTTTCATATAAGCAAATAAATCATTTATAGCAGGAAACAATAATCGCACTTGTTCAGCCACCCTATTTACTCACTGGTCAGGTTTCCAGGAAGGTTAATGATATTTTTTCTTGCGTAGCATTTTTAGCCGCCTTAAGAAACAAAAAGGTAAATTTAATTGATCGGAATGCAAAATAATATTGTTGTAGGTACTAGATAAATTATTCAACGATTCAATGGTTGTCAAAAGTGACTCGACACAGTCAATGTCAGGTATCGGTTGTTTATAGTTGCGATAAGTATAAATGAAAACGAATTGCACATAAGTAAACGTATTCCAACTAAGCCATTAGTTTAGTTATGATAATGATGGTTACAAATTTATTTTTATTGATGTCGATAAACTAGTCGATATTTAATGAATCACTAGCACTGGTACATTTTTGCCCCCGCGAAACCGGTGTTTGCTGATTATTCTACTGCTCTTTCAAGTTCGTGCAGAATTACATAATGAGCTTGCATGTGTCATCACAACTCAACTCAAATTACCCCTGGCCGATGGCTTAGTCATTCTTTATTTTATATTTAAAAATACACATGATATCTTATATTGATACACTCACTAAGTATAATATATAAGTATTATAAGTAGGGGTTGGAACTATGGGTGCAAAACTTTAACAAGACTTCTCAAGTGGACTTGACGTAGCACATACATCTACAAACCCACACATTGTAAGTTGAAGATTCGAAGATAGGTAATAAAATTGGATACAGATTTTTCGATAATATTCGTATTTTTCTTGGCTAAAGTGTTCCCATATTTATCAATTTTAAAGTTTTGTTAAAACAACCGACTTGGATAAACAATTGGCTATGTAAAGTTTTCTGAAGGTATTAATATTATTTATTTCCCTGATAGCTTAAGTCGTCTTAAGGTTCAAGAATTTGCGGTTCTTTTATTTTTATGTCCTATAAATTATTTATAATCTTTTTTAAGTGAGTGAGATGACATTTGTGCAGTTTTAAAAAATATAATATTGATACCTTCAGAAAAAATTACATAGCCAATTGATCGCAAAACTGTTTTGTAGTGTAATAACTCCTGCGTTGCGATGTTGCGAGACTTGCGAGGCTTGCACCTTTTTACATGTCATGTTTTGATGGGATCTTGTTAACCTCTAAAATACAACAAACTCACGTCATTTTAGAGCATACAAATTGTTTGATAAGTAATACATAGAATCTTACATAATATACTGATTCACTTTGATGACAACATTTGATTTATTATCTAGCTATTCATGGTACACGTTTATATACGACATACTATTCCAGTATACGAGATTATTCTTCAACACACGTCTCGATTTGAATTCAGGAGAGCTCACTATTTTTTCTTATCATTTTTTTTCATATCACATTTTTCCTGATCACTTTTCCATTTTCAATATTCCACGCGAACTTCCCATGATATCTGTGATGTTTTATTCATTGAGGAGGTCAAGCGAAACCGGGATGCGGGAAAAAATACAATATGACAGACCCAAGATAATGTCGCTTTTTATTATTATTTGTATATGGAATAACTGAAGAGTAATTCGGGGTACTATTTGTCAAAAGTAGAACAGATGGGCGATTTATGCTAATTTAAACTTTAACAATTTTCATCGTTCTCACATTACATTTCTTACGACACCGGTCTTAATTTTGCTTTTCATTTCTCTAGAAACAAATGTAGGTACTACGCCGTGTGCTCAAAACGTTGGAGCATATTACACACGATCTAGCCTTATTTCATAAATTTAATAATAATATGCCCAATTCTCGAAAACGAAACCACTTTTTTTAAACGTTCATAGCTTACGTTACTACTGATGCGGCTGAGTGATTACTGTATACTGCATAGTGTGTACAGTCAAGTGCAAAAATAAGTATCGAAAGAATCCGTTCATAAATATGGTACGACGTTCTTATTACACAGAATTAGAGTGCACTGGGACATATTTTTGAACGTTTTTGTATACCCCTTATTTTGTCTTCGACTGTACTAGCGAGAGAGGCGGGATGAAATGACGTCATGCATAATATTGCGAATGAGGAAAAAATACTACTATTTTAGTAGTTATTGCGGTCATCTATCCCACAAAACTTTACAAGCATACAATTATACAAAATTGTGTAAATTCCCATACCAAAAATAGAAAATTTTGTAGAATGGTACGCTTGTAAAGTTGTGTGGTTTAGGCTACTATGCTCACATAATAATCTTTTGTTGTAATAATCAGGGATCGGACAAATGTGCGTCATTATTTGCAATAATTACTCCAAAATTGATTAAATGAATAATCAAACGAATAATTTCTTGAAATTTCATTTCGTAGCTTTAAGGAGACTATTTAAAAAGGTTTTCATAGTTACCGGTGTCAAATATGTAATTTTCTGAAAATGATTAATTATTCAGTCAACTTAGGAGTCATGTCCATATTATTGCGAACAATGACGCACATTTTTCCGATCTCTGATAATAACATACGAGTTAATAATTTTATTATATTACTCATTTTTTATTCTTATTTATTTTGTAAGCCATACATATTATGTATACGAGTACTTAATTGTTTATTACAAAATGTCATCGCTTTGTACCTACTACCCATAACACAGGTATTAATTGAGCTCAACAATGAGTGGGACTAGGTCGATTAGTGTATGATTATCCTAATATATTTATTAGGGGTCTCTATTGGTTCCCATAAAGTTTGAAGTTCGATTTTTGATGCGAATAACGTTGTAGGTCCGATTTTTTTTTAGTCATATTGTCATAAGTCATAAAAATTAATATTATAAATCGGTGGTCATAATTATTGTTAGTCATAAAAGTCGATGCCCATAACTTTTAAAATCCATACCGCATCATTTCCAGAATGTTAAAAGCAATAACCTTCCTTATTATAACTGTTACAACGTCTATATTCGCAAGTTGTAATTATTTGTTGTCGAGTGATTATGTTAATGTAATGATGTTGCTAGAAACATAAATGTTGAAATAAGTACCTAATAAATTTAGTAAGTAAACTTTGTAGTAAACTTAGTAAGTAAATAGCAAGAGTATTATATTAAAAGTCGGTCCTGGCGCTTCGCCGGCCGCTGCCGCGGCACGCTCGCTTCGCTCGCTCGGCTCGCGCGCTGTAAGGTCACAGTTCAACCTAACACTCCTCCTCGCTTCGCTCGTCGTCGTACCTACACTGACCTGCCTTAGAGTCGAGTAGGTAAGGAAGTTTCCTAAATTGCATCATAGTCCATAATTTTTTTAATTTAAATTAAGGAAATTTATAAATTTCGTATTTAATATTACATTTTTTGAATGAAATTCGGTTATTAAAACAATATGAGTAAGAACCATTAATAGGTTCAAATGTATGACTTAAAATATTTCTAAAAAATGATAGATAGACCTTTGAATGTTATAGTTAGCAATTTTATACCTTTTGTAATTAGAGTATGTAATGTTATAGGTTAGTTATGTTAGATCTATTAATCGTTATACTTTACAAAAATTATGACCATTGATGCTTATATCAGTAAATTATATGGATATCAATTTCTGACTAACGCAATTCGGATTAACAAATATATGGGAAAGAAAGGGATCCCATTTATTAGGTATTGTTCAACGTATTACAACAATTTAACAAATAATAACATACAATTTATTCGCCGCTCAGAAGTAAATCAAAAGTTTAACATATCGTAATACCTATCTTTCCACAACGAGTCGTTTGAATTTTACGGCTAAGGTTAATGTACCTATATGTATTATGTGCTATCAGGCTGCATAGATAACCAGACATAGAAGTCGCGGTGGCAATAACTTCCATTAACTATGGACTTCCTTCCGATATTAAATTAATCTAAAAGTGAATATTGATATCGAAATGGCATTTCTTATTCGCTGATAATTTCAGCGAATAACAAAAATATGCCGATTACTACCCAGCAATATTTTTTATGTATTTTTTAGGAATTATTAAATTTAAATAAAAATCGACTTTAACAAAAACTGTTTCCATATCCAATTTATTCCCATCGAAAGTAAGCTTAATCCTCGACTGCTTTACTATGAAGCCTGATTTAGATCAATTTATCTCAAAGTCATAAAACGTTATTTCAGTGACTTCTGTGAAAAGAAAGAATAATTCATCGATAAAATAATATTGAGTGGAAGTCCCTAGAAATAGTTATTTATTATACAAGGGGGCAAAGTTGTTGTTTAACTGTCGTGCCAATATTGAGACCTGAGCTAGCGAAAGATTCCAAAATTGAGCCACGAGCGTAGCGAGTGGTTCAAAAAATGGAATCTTGAGCATTGCGAAGGTCTCAAGGCACGAGAGTTGAACAAACTTTGCCGCCAAGTGTAATACAACTTTTTTCCCCTCACTATCGCGACGAAATATGATTACAAATCTCATCCAAATGTAAATTAACTTAAAGAAACTATTTAAAACTCAATGTCGAAACGTATCGTAGAATAGAGTTACTTATGGAACATAAATATTGCCAATGGCTTACAAAGTCACATGAGAAACGACCAATTTAACATGTGAGCTCCGATTGCGCATGTTTCCTACGGTCATACAGATCCACTTATACTAGGCAGTAGGGGGCTATAGGAATTAGAGAAATGTCAAATTACTTTATTCACAAGTGTGTAAAAAGCGTTTTTACCCGCTCGTATTAAAGGATAAACGAGCGCTTTACGAGCTAGTGAGGGGAAAAATTTTTTTTCATCGCGGCTTCTATGTCTGCAGATAACAATAAAAATCGTTGGGCACTAAACCTCGTAATAAAACGATTTTTCCATAAAGCCATACTCCCGTGAAATATGCACCTAACAACTCGAAAGAAAATACTTTTGTAGAAACATCTTCTGGCATTGTCCCGACATGAATATCAAATGATCCGACATCTCCCGACTCGTGATACGCGATATCAATCTTGCCTAAACACGGTTTGCAGACGGCCGCGTTTTTATTAAAAATAAACGTCCTTTCTCTTGCTGGGTACCTACCTACCAGTGGCGGCGCGTCCATACAACCCGATTCCCACCGGCTTCCCTAAATTTTTTCGCTCACGTATCAAAATAATCCAATATTACCTTTAAAATACATTCGTAAAACTTTACCCATACATCTACACCTCTAATTGAATGATGCGAAATACTATGGCTTTACAAAAGAGTTCAACCAATCAGAGCGCGCAAATGAAGGCAACCCGGCTCGAGATGGGCTTCTTATTCATTCATAAAACTACTACGCGACGAGTACGCGACATAGAACCGAACGCACACATCCACAAAGCACGCAAACATCAAACCGTCAAAAATGGCCGCTAGATAACTCGGGACAGGACGAGTTGTGGATACATTCCGTTATTTGAATTGAAACATTATCGTTAAAAGAATAAGGTTTATTTTAGAATGCGTCGCTTCACTAATTTGAATCGAACGAGTTACGCGCGCGTTTTTAAGAATTGCCATGATAAAAACTTCATTGAATCAATGTGCAAATTAAGTTATTGACAAATCTTGACGTTGTAGTGTAAAACATTTATTAATAAAGTTATATTTTATTAGAAAACCACTTACAACTTAGGATTACCATGGATTTCGAAATCAATTAATTTCACAAAATTAAAGAGTATGATTTGTGCGCCTTGAGAATAATGTCATAGCAACATTCTGATTGCATTCCCGCTCTCGTCTCGATGTTTACGTTTGATGTTTGTATGGTTGGTGATTGTTAATGTTGGGTTTTCAAGATTCGACGATAAAAATAAATGCTTGTGAGACTTGTGAGGACTGTGCGTGTGCAATACGTAATTAGTTGTGCTTTCATACTGTGTTTTCGTTCGTATAATACTACGCTCCAGTTAAATAGGTAAATATTTTGATTTTGTTAGGATTTGTTGAGGTTAAGTTAGTTTCTAGACTTTCTAGTTTATTCATGTATTTGATGTGATGGCTGCTTTAATTAATTTTGACTGCTGTTTACTCGACATACCTACACTGTTTACGTAACGTCAGTGATGGCAAGTATGACAAAGGTGGTATACACTAACTGCAAAGATACAGCTAACACACTTCAAGAAACCAAATGAAGAAGGCAGGTTTTTTGCTCCGGGTTGCCCTTCGAAAATTTTCACGCGCCGCCACTGCTACCTACTACCTACTGGAATGTGCATAATATTATCCGCTCTGAAGCACGACTGCCGTTACCACAGTAGTTTTCAGAGTAAAGAACTATCTTCTACTAAAGCACTATCATATATTACTTACCTATTAATTATTTATCCCACCAGTTCTTACAATTTAAGGATATATTTTATACGTTTTTGTGTAAGTAAAGTTTATGAGACTCGTACACATAGACCATAATTATAAGTTTAGCAAAGTGCACTTTGTATCTTTGGATTAGCTACTTTCAAGTTCCAGAGTTTCGGTGCATTTCATTTAAGTAACTATTTAAATTTTCAGTAGTATCAAGATGCAAACTCATACATTGCTTAATTGATTACACCGTACGCATTTCATTATTTTATATTATAACAACCTTCACTTTTATCATCATCATCATCATCATCATCATCATCAGCCTATCGCAGTCCACTGCTGGACATAGGCCTCCCCAATTTCACGCCACCGTTCTCGATTGTAATTTATCATCAAATATGTAGCAATAAAAATAATTTCAATAAACAAATACAATGACTCTTAAATGCAGCCTGACAATAGGAAGCAATTAATTTTAATATAACTCTACACTGCAGGCGGTTGAAGACAGTCAAATGTATTTAAATAATAAATAAATGTCAGGTTTTTAGCAACAGCAAACAACAAAGAAAATACGTAGATACCTAGTAAAATGTTTGACACTTGGATGGACGCGGGCTGTATAAGTTGGTACTACTAATATATTTCTTGTAATTTAGGGAACGGCGTTCAGATTTAAGATGTTTTATTTAAATAAAAAGCGTCAAGCCATGCTCAGTGTAGGGTTCCTTAGTTATTCAAAATCAGCTAAACCGATTATGTTAAAAATAGATACCCATTAAATAAATTAAATAAATATCTAAAATATTTATCAATGGTTTTTAACTTAGGTTTCCAATTCAAAATAATATGTATATTGCAATAACGTGTCAGTGCGAGTGAGCTACTGTAAATGAAGTCAAAATAAGATTCATTGAGCCTTTGAAACAGTTCATTTACCTCTACTTGTTCACCGTTTTAAGATGCAATTTTAAATACTTATCGCGAGTTTCTAAGAAAGTTGATTTGATGTTTGGATACCTAATGCGTGTCTTGTTTTAAGTGAAATATAGTAGGTATAAAGAAAAGTTAGTATAAAGAATACTAAAATGGCATCAAGTCATAAATAAAAATGTTGATCGTGTCAACAAAATAGCTTACACTAAATGGAACAAAGGAACCAAATAAAAGTGTAAAAAATGGGTCACGCGGCCAACAAAGTCATAAAGTTTTTAATTGCTTTTTTGTTGTAATGTTAGGAAGTTTCAACTTTAATATTTTCTAAAGTGTAATTTAACTAATTATGATCATGGTAACGATGGTTCTTACATGTAACGATTGCTCTTATATATTATTTTACTACAATATATTATTTATGTTGAAAATACAAGAAGTGTGCAATAAACAGACAGCGGTGACGTGGTTGTCTCGTTGGTGGTTGGCGCAGTGGACCCGTTGGAGACCCCATAATGCAATTTCTGCCTTCTCTCTAAGATATTGTGACTAAAGACAAATATCAGGTATACATGTTAGACACTTCTATGCATTAAAATTTCATAATATATGTTAAATTAAGACTTGCGTTAAAATGTGAACAAACGAAAGGTGATGTTAGTCGGAAAATGTACTTTTCCTTTAAAAAGTTAGTTCTCCTCAAAGTAAAAAGCATAGCACTCGGAGCAAGCGCCGTGGTGCTTGAAAAATCACTAGATAGGTTATAAAATCTGTACTGAGGTTTTTAACAATGTGTGATATGAATTGTCTTGTCTAGAACAACACATCTGCTATAAAGTGATCTGGTGGTCGATTGTTTTCCTGTAGTATGGTGTATTTATTTTCTTGTCAAGGAATGCATCTTGACGGGAGGCCAGCGATAATTGGAAAATATGTGGCCGGACATCGATGGGTTTATTCATCATGAAAACAGGGTTCTGGCAGAAATAGCAGCAGAATTTGTTCCGTCATTTGGTACACCATCGTTGCGTCTACTTTATTGTTTCTAAATCATGGATAAAAAAGTATTAGAAATAAAGCTTTTACCATCAGGAGACGGGACGAAAATATAAATGTTCATTTTCTTAGAGCTTCATCCAGGTAAGAATCGCCCTTGAACACTTCCGACGATCAAAAAAAAATATCTTAAAAACTTTTACTTTGTCCGCGCTGCGAGGTCAATGAATGAACTATGCCATAATTATAATTTGGATCTACATTTTAATAAATTTTATTTTTCTCAGTGTAATATGTTTTTCCTTTGCAATGAAGTTTGTAAGTTTATTAGCTTTCGTTATGTTCTATGTATATCTATGTATAATATTTGTTAAAACCTTTAATTGGCTTGTTCGATAACTAATCTAGTCTTATAATTTGAAGTACTTCGTTTTCTAAATAAAATAAAATAGTACCTAATAATATAAAATAAAAATAAAACAATACCTTTTTTATTTTCTTTGAAGACTGTGAATCACGTAAACTTATATTAAGTATGTCGATCGATACCGGGTCAAGTTTTAATTTTTAAAATTTTCGATCTTTCATCTTATCGGGAACGCATATTTTGTAACTATAGATATACGTACTTACATTTAGTTACATAGATATACATACGTATATCTATATTAGTAAAACTCATTAGTCTCAGTTACTCACAGTGAAGAGAGCAACTCCCATCTCACAATATATGAATGCTCCATCTAGTGGCTAACTTTTGGTTACAGTTACTTTTAGTAATACAGCAGCTTGCAAAGAAAACTTACTTTCCACGGCAAAAAGTTTATTCGGTTTTAGATACTTCTCTGATTTAAATGGCTAGCCTACACATTTTAAAACTAAGTATTTTTGACATAAAGTTGAATTAAATTCTCCTGATTATTGATCTTAATGTTTTAAATTCATCTAAAATCTCGATTTACTCTAAACCTATGAAATAGTGAATTCAAATCAAATGTCCTAAACGATTTGAATATGTGTTTTGAATAGTTACAATGTATTGAAAATTCAATAGAAGTCCTCAAACGCTCAACTCATATAAATATATTATCGTGCTGAGATGAAAAGTGTCTATGTAACAAAGGAGGAAACCTGAAACTGACATTCGACCTTTTAACTATTTTAGGAACTCTAGCTTGTCTCAATTTTGCAGGAAATTTTAATGGATGTTCTGAAGCTTAGAGAGAGGTAAATCTAGAATGTTTCTATAGTTATTCGGTTGGTAGCGTATGAAGTATTTTAAATTTTTAACCATGAGTGTATTGCGGCCAAACAGCTGACACCTGCATACGTAGATACGCTTTTTAACCATGAGTGTATTGCGGCCAAGCAGCTGACACCTGCATACGTAGATACGCTCCTTGACAGCACTTAAAAGTAACTAATATTTCGCTCGTGCTTGCTGAAGGTACAACCTAACCATAAGTACTGATGATGAGTAAATGTCATTGCAAGTTAATGCTCAGACCCTTGTCGTTTCTGTGTTTTTGAATCTGGACTTTAAGTAAATATTTATTAGACGCTATTTCTATTATTAAGTAGTATTCAAGGAAATCTGAAAAAAAAACTTATCTATGAGATTAAAATTATATTTTTTAAATCAGTTATTTATATGGTTCAGTAGGTATGTCTGCCTTCCTTCATACTATAATTTCAATAGTACCTGCTCGTTAAAAGATATGTATCTTGGATGGACGTTTCAATGAATATTGAAGTACATTGTGACAGTAAATTAAACGGAAAAAAAACTTGACAATGTTTTTACACTTTTTACTTTTTTACTTACATAAAATTCCACCTTATTCCGTGACTAAAGTGGTGATGGGGCTTTGGAGTCAGCAGGGATGTAAAGGGGTGAGATGTAAAAATAACTTAGATTGACACTTCCACATTTTAAACATTATGTTAGCTTGACTGATCGAGATAATATTTAATTATCATAGCATTATCATAACACTGGTCCACAAACTCTTCCCGTTTATACTGACCTCGTTCATAATGTCCATACGCAATCCCTAACGTTCGGGGTCATAATATCTAATATTGTTTAATTATGTACCTTTTCAATAAACATCTGTCACTCTCTGTAGCTTTACATAATGGCACAAGATTACTCTAATGCTCGTACCTACACTTTTTTATTAAGAGATAATGATCTATGTGTAGATTCACATCCTACAGGTGCTCAGCTGTTGCCAACCCCTTTACCCCATCTGTCTGACATCCATTGACTTTTTATTATTCTAACAAAAAAGTATACAAAATATAAATCAAATTAAATATTTCCGATAAGGCACTAAAGTGATTCTGAGACCAATTTCTTCGCTTGCTGTAAATACTAGGGGACAGTAGGACGAGCACCGTACAAAGTGGTGTTAGCAACCATTATAAGTTGCCTACTTTTCTGATGTGGCGCAGTTTCCCTTAGTATTTCCTTTCTCGTGAGCACTCGTTTTATAATGCAAGTCTACTTGTACTAAACTAAATTTATTGATTGTACCTACAAGTACTTGAATGCTTTATTTAGTGTACCACTTAAGAAATGTAAAGTGTGTATCCACCGCAAGTCAAAATTATGCTGACAGCTATCATGATGCGCAGTAGACGATTACCATATCCATTATACTGATTATATACAGCATTTATTATGTATTCATGCTGTAGGTATATAACTGCCTATTGTTTTTGCTAGACTTATGTTGCGGGTGTGTTGTGTATCCGCCATTCGTGTCAGTGCTGGCGTGTAAGTGAACGCTGTATCTGTTTGCTTGCTACTTCGCCTCCGCCGATTTAGGTATCCAATCTTGAAGCTTATGGCAGGAAAAGAGATAGGATGATATTATTATTTTTCATCAAAATGAATAGCTACAGGTAATGTAAATTAATGTATTAGTTTAAAATAATCAGAATAAATAACGTTTTACGTCAGACTGTATCAAGCCCTTTATGGAAAATATGACATCATAGTATAGTTGTGCATTATTGGTAAATTCCCAACCATACTTTAGGAAGAGTTACCACTTGGATATATTCGCCATACTAGGCTGGGAAAGCTACTGAGAATGGTGCTGCACTATATCATAATATCAGAGCGAGGCTAACCGAATTATCATTCGAACCCAGGCAGGGTACAGTTTAATGTGGGTTATCCCTAACGAGTTATCACAGTAAAAAACTACTCGTACGGTAAGTTACTTGCCCGTTTCCTGTCAAGTTACTTGTCTCAATTGAAGGCAGCTCCATGCGGGCGCTACGTTTACATACAATTTCCTCTGCTTTAGCCGCCTTCGCGCTCTCGAAATTCTACATTTTCAGGACCGTATAGTTTTATATTTATCTTGCCATTGTAAAGGAACTGTGTACTATCCCCTAAAGGTGTTTTATTTGACTTCACTTTATCGCTGGGTTTCGTAGGGGCTCGTACTATGTTACGTCTTTTATTGATAATAAAACAAATATAAAACATTGATTCATCGCTGCTCAGAGATTTTAAACGGTTAAAGCTGCGAGAGATACTTCAAAATAATATGTTCGGTCATTAAAGTATATAATGATTAAGAAAGAGTAGGTATTCAATTCGACTTAAGTTGCAGTAGATGGGGCACATTACATGGAGAACAAATGGACATCAGGGTGGAAATGTTTTTGAGCGGCTACCATAAGGTCATGATACTCATGATGCACCTTAGGCTCCCCACATGAAACTGGTGAAGGTTGCAAAAGCCCTTAGGCTGCGGGTGTCGCAGAACCAGTCATTCAATCATGGGGGGAGGCCGATGTCGAGCGGTGGACGTCTTTCGGCTGATATGTAGCTGATGCTGATGATGACTTAATTTAAGAAATAGTTCATGTAGGTATTTTAACCAACTTGTGTTTCGTTTGTATGTAGGTTTATGCTAGATATATTATCTAGCAATTTTACCCTGTCATAATGTTGTTAAGGAAGCACTTCTACGACCTACATATTATATTATTTATTTTTTTTTAGTTTATTATCAAATCAAAAAACAAATACAAAAAACTTAATCCTGCTTGACCCAAAAAACCACGCAGGGTTTGTGGGGGCCAAGAGCTACTCTGTAATATAATAAATTAATTAAAGATAGTACAAATGCTAATAAACATGATTAACATACAAAATTCCAAATTCAGTAAAGTTTTGCTCATTAATGGAGTAAAGACAGGAAGTGAGATTTTAACTTTTTTTTAACATTATTAACATTAATTTTTTCTCGTAATTCTAAATCTAATGCATTTAAGAGACGAGGATTTACAAGCCCTTTGCTCTAACTAAAACCGAATCCGAGACCGCTAACTAGGCTATCCACTCACTTGCTTTGATTTCTGCGATAGACTCTGTCTATGTAAATTAAGAGTGATGACATGTAACAAAAGCTACATGAAGCAAATGAGTGGCTATAAACATTAGGTAGAGCTTTTACCATTCATAATAATTAGCGTTTCACCTTCACCACGCAGCCGTGTCAACGCGACAGTATCGTAGTCCTTCAGTCTCAAAGCTTAATAAATCTTACAATAGTGTCGCCTGAATTGTTTATACGCCTGTAGTAATTAGCGATAATCCTGGCAAGTACACTCGCTTTTAGGGATTCAGTAGTGTACCGTCGAGTAATAATGAAAAATTAAAATGAGTAATGAATAAAATGTATTGTTGAAGCAATACATTACGTAATAAAAAATTACAGCGGAACTACGCCCGAAATACGAGGAAGCCGAGCCTGTTTCTCGGGAATCGTAGAGAGTCGATAAATACTAATAAATATTATACTTATTCCAATAAAATATGGACTAAAACATGTGTTTACATTTTACGAGCTCCCCTGTACAGTACAATAGTTATTTATGTAGGTACCTATCAGTGGCGGCGCGTCCATACAACCCGATTCCCACCGGCTTCCCTAAATTTTTTCGCTCACGTATCAAAATAATCCAATATTACCTTTAAAATACATTCGTAAAACTTTACCCATACATCTACACCTCTAATTGAATGATGCGAAATACTATGGCTTTACAAAAGAGTTCAACCAATCAGAGCGCGCAAATGAAGGCAACCCGGCTCGATATGGGCTTCTTATTCATTCATAAAACTACTACGCGACGAGTACGCGACATAGAACCGAACGCACACATCCACAAAGCACGCAAACATCAAACCGTCAAAAATGGCCGCTAGATAACTCGGGACAGGACGAGTTGTGGATACATTCAAACATTATCGTTAAAAGAATAAGGTTTATTTTAGAATGCGTCGCTTCACTAATTTGAATCGAACGAGTTACGCGCGCGTTTTTAAGAATTGCCATGATAAAACCTGCATTGAATCAATGTGCAAATTAAGTTATTGACAAATCTTGACGTTGTAGTGTAAAACATTTATTAATAAAGTTATATTTTATTAGAAAACCACTTACAACTTAGGATTACCATGGATTTCGAAATCAATTAATTTCACAAAATTAAAGAGTATGATTTGTGCGCCTTGAGAATAATGTCATAGCAACATTCTGATTGCATTCCCGCTCTCGTCTCGATGTTTACGTTTGATGTTTGTATGGTTGGTGATTGTTAATGTTGGGTTTTCAAGATTCGACGATAAAAATAAATGCTTGTGAGACTTGTGAGGACTGTGCGTGTGCAATACGTAATTAGTTGTGCTTTCATACTGTGTTTTCGTTCGTATAATACTACGCTCCAGTTAAATAGGTAAATATTTTGATTTTGTTAGGATTTGTTGAGGTTAAGTTAGTTTCTAGACTTTCTAGTTTATTCATGTATTTGATGTGATGGCTGCTTTAATTAATTTTGACTGCTGTTTACTCGACATACCTACACTGTTTACGTAACGTCAGTGATGGCAAGTATGACAAAGGTGGTATACACTAACTGCAAAGATACAGCTAACACACTTCAAGAAACCAAATGAAGAAGGCAGGTTTTTTGCTCCGGGTTGCCCTTCGAAAATTTTCACGCGCCGCCACTGGTACCTATGCAATACTTATTGCATCGAAAAGTTGAAGGAACTACTGTTTGCCGACCGTACTTTGCGTAAATAAAATGAAATGGTTTAACTCACTTGTTAAATATACGTGAGCTTAACCATTACGTACGACATGTTTCGAAGAGCCGAGATATCTATTTTCAAGCACTGAGCCTGCGTTTACGCGTTGCGACTTTGCGTGTCAAGTTTAAGTATACCTATGCTTATAATAAATGTTAATCTGCTTAGTTATTACTTCTTTATTCGTATGTTCACATTTTTACAGGAGGGATATACGTAGTAAGTGGCACTAGTTCAGGTCACAACAAAACCACACTAACAAATAAATACCTCCTCAAAATAGACAGTAGTCTTGTCGACAGATTGTAAGAAATCTCTCACTAACCATTTGTCATTTCGACGTGGCGTGGTTCTAGAGTGGCCTAGGCATGGCCTGGGGTTCCAATCTAGGTATTTATTCTATACTGCCTTACGAACCTTACATCTGTAAATTCATAAGTAAGTTTTAGGGATGGACCATAAATACCATAATAGCTGAAATTAATGAGGTGGTATTATTCACATTCGCATAATATGGTGATATTTCATAAATTTCATAATTCTTCTGCAAAACTATTATCTGTCAAATCTTAGCGAAGAAGCGTATCGAATGAAAATTTGTCTACATTAACTTTCGAAGTTTTCTCCAGAATCCGAAATAAGTCTGCATTGTTTAGAAATGTAGGTGTAAACTTATAAATTGGGTAGGTAAATACATTCATGCGCGTAATAAAAACAAGCGTAAACCTACTCCAAGCTTGTATTAAATGTAAACGAATGATATTATGTTACGTTTATGCGAATTATCGGGAGTTGTTTGAAAAAGCTAAGCTAAAACATCGTTCTACACTCTATGCATTGTTTTATTCTAAATAATCGACACAAAATCAACCATGTTTAGTGCGTGTTTTTTCGCAATTTCATTGTTGTCTCAGTAGTGAAAGGTGCTCCGTGTGATGTATGAGACATTAGAACCTAAGAACGAATGTAAGAGTCACAAAATAAACTGAGAAAGTGTGTGGCGTAAGATTGAGACTACTGAGAGTTTGAATGGGTGCGAATGAAATAGCAAAAGCTGGAAAGCCAGAGAGGTGAATTAGCAAGGTTAAATAGTTAAGATGTGGTGGATGTATTTTTTTCATTGATTTGTGTTATCCTAAAACATAATTAATCAATGGTTCACGAGGGAGGGCTATTTGCCCACCAATTTTAAATTATTTACATCAAATTAACATGAAAATAGCTCACCTTTGCCGACCATGGGTGATTATAAGGATTTTTCTGTAGGCTCGAAGTATTAAACCCCAACTCTTCGCGTGGGTGTAAGGAGTCGACTAGAGTCGGGTAGTAGTGTCACCACAATGGACATATTACTGCGATCGCCAGCCCGCTTGCCCAGCGAGGCGATTATGGATATTATTTGAATTATTTCCTAATGCGTCCATACGCTTCAGTAATAGCAGAGGCGTATGTCCAGCAGTGGACTCTAATTGGCCGATGATGTATTGTGGTGTGTGATGTGATTATAAATATGGAAATGTATCAAGTAGATTATTCACAATATCCTGGTTTCACGAATTGCACGTTACAGTACCTACCGATTGAAATAAAAGAGTACGCTTTGTTTACCGGCACGGTATCGATTGTAAATATTTGAAATAAGTTAGCTGTTGTTTGAAAATGAAATTGTGCAAATAAGTTTTGAGATAGATCTCGTGCATGATAAAGGGGTCTCGCAGTCTGTTGTTGTGAATTGTGTAGGGAAACGTAAATTAAAATTGCGGTCGAAGAGTGGTTCACCAAAACCGACTACCAGCCCAATTTTAGAGAAGACACAAGTCTTCTATATTTTAATGGTATCCCATGTCAGTTTTATATTCGATTAACATTAAAAGTTTTTCTCTTTTTGTGAATTGTGAGCAGCGCACACGACTCTCAGGACTTCTGCGGAAAACGCTTTCGTAACATTGAACTCCCCAAATAAAGAGAATAAACAGTCAAACATTTAGTAGGTTATTATTTTTCACTGATATTATTATTATTGAAACTCCACAAATTTTGATGATTTGTTTTTCTAAAGGACACT
The DNA here is from genome assembly GCA_025490895.1 of Thaumatotibia leucotreta. Lineage (NCBI taxonomy): Eukaryota > Metazoa > Arthropoda > Insecta > Lepidoptera > Tortricidae > Thaumatotibia > Thaumatotibia leucotreta. The sequence goes on along the minus strand of JALPQI010008473.1, from coordinate 30,206 downwards.
ACGCGGACATAGGTCGTGTATTATTCAATATAAAAAAGGAAAATAGTAAATGTATATTACATGTAAATATGAATGTGAAAATAACAAATAATCATCCAGAATGTGTGTGGAAATTGGCTGGCCACAAGGCACGGCTACACATCTCACGTGCCTTCACTTTCCGAACAAACTCTAACTCTAACCCCCTTATTCATAAACGGGTCAAAATTCTTGTCGTTGTCTTGTTTCATACCACTTGTCACGCTTCTAGTTGCTGTCTCGACTCAGTATATAAAAAAAAACCGGTGCACTTGTTTCTTATTATACATACGTAAAAAAATGGAAACAAAACATCATCTCATACAAAAATCACAACGGGTACACGGTTTTTAGGGACACAAAATAAGACAACGAAATGAATTTAGACCCAAACGTCTGCTAACCTAGCAAGGCGTTAAGTATTATTGTACCATCTTATAGACATAATTAATAAGACCGAAAGGGACAAACAATATATAGTGGCTTGCTAAGTTAGGAGACGTTTATGAATAAGAGTAATAAATTGGTTGTTTGACAATTGTGATATCTAAGTCGAATACGAGTTATGACAATTTTTACTGCGGGTCTATCGCGAACTTCGAAATCCGCAAACGAGGATTTGTCTCTGCCACCCCAATGACGGCTTTGTTAGAGTCACAGAGATAAATCCCCGAAATTTACTAATTTCGAAGTTCGTGGTAGTAGCTCTGTACCTACATAATTGTGTTGAATCAAAACTTATTTATGTGTCTCATTTTTACTCGGTAATTATATACGTAATATAAGAATCGCCACGATTGCGTCGTGTGACTACATATTACACTCATCACTGTTGATTTTTCACAAAATTACGTCACAAGGTCAAAAGCCACGTAATCTGCCGTTTTATCATATTGCTGGCGTTGATTTTGTATGTAGGTACTTTTTCGGAGAAAGGTTGTACGAGAAAAGAAGGTAACATGAAATAAGCACAAGCGCACATTTTACAATGATTGCATAAAAAAACTTTAATTATTGGCTACTTCTAGTATCTGTCAGGATGGCATGAGGGATGTCTGAACTTAATAGTCACCATGTTTGATGGCACTGCCGAGAACCAATGCGCAAAGATGCACACAATGCGTGCTTGAACTGTGGGGGTAGTGCGTACTTCCTTTTGCTTCGCCACCGAAGAACATGAAAAGAGAACCATTGACAACGCTCCGCTTGTGTTGTGGTAGGTAGAAAGCGAGTGTTCGTTTTTGTATAATTTACTAGTTGTCTTATCCTTTTGTACGTATGCTGCTCAGTGCTTGTACTGGCATAAAATATCGGTGCAAGGGTTATGGAAATGATTCTAACGCAATCAACTCATGATCAATTTATTCAGGTTCATTAATTTAACAATGTATACTCTGGTGTTCGGCTTACATTACATTTTGTGGTGCACCAATAAGCGCAAACGACATTCATTTTCAGGAATCCTGGACAAATGCAGGTCAAATAAATATGCTCCTGTCGTTGATGCAACTCATGTGACACGAGGGGGGCTAGCCTATCTCACTATCTCATGTTTGACAGCAACTTGCAGCAAAACGTCTCTTTTTAATCAATATTGATCAATACAATCGAAAAGAGACGGCTAGCTGTGAGTTGCTGTCAAACACAAGGTGTGCTTGGGGGGCTGGTCCTTCTTTATACAAAACTAACTTCTTCAAACTTCCCCCAACGACTTGCCCCGAGTTCACGATCCGCAGTTAACTTGTCAAAAAGCATCATAAACGTCAAAACCATCAGCACTTACCGACTCAGCACTAACATCACTCATTTACACTCCGTGATTTTTTACCCCGAGTCAGTGAGCGATAAACATATTTTTTGCAGCACTCGGCAACATTAGTCACTGCCGCAGATACGAGTGAGAGCGCTCCGGGTTGCCATTCCACAAGTATATGGAAAACGGCGAGAGAGAAATTTTAAACCAGCTAAAGGGCCTTTGGTTCTTTAATCACGTAGTTTCGTCAGCCCTAACGATAGAAGTTTGTAGGTACCACTCACATAGACGCACTAAATCTAATGTGACAATACAAACCAGAGCACGCGTCGTGCACGTCAGAGTTATTCTATAATCATGATTGCTTGTGTGATATCAAAGTTTTGATATCTACTATTAAGCACAAGTCTTGAACTAATACAGTGCAAACGAAGCTGGTTTATTTGTGCAGAAATCATGTATATGTGTCATTACTCCCAATGTAACTAAATTGTAGTACTATACAGCGTGTGTATTTTATACAGACGAATAATTAATCCACCTATAATATCTGATCCTAGAAATCGTATGAGATAATCATTTCGTTAATTAGGTGTAATGATTTTTCTAAAGTGCAACCCACCAGCAATGTATGCCGTCCAACTGACATGACAGTCGTATGACGCTTAGATACTATACGTACGTCTACGTTTAATTAATGTGGCTACCAGTGGATGTAACATAACACATTGCGTGCTGAATTATTTTGTATGAAAAAATATATACCTACCTTAATTTCCTAAAGAAATTTGTGTAAACAGGTTCCCTAGGTCTGATAGTGATCGCCATTGAAATATTCGCCCATATCAAATACACACGTTGTATATAAGCAGATCCGTTTGTTACGCGTTTTTGCGCTGCTCATCAGCCCCTAGTGCTTTATGTGGTAAATCGCCAAATTTCGTTCTTATTGCACCTGTAAAATATTACGTGTTAGTAAATTTTACTCGTACGGATCTATCTATAACTTTTCCATATTATTATGGTCACAAAATTCAAATTACGTTTTAGTTTGTATGTTAGTCTGTCCCCTTAATATAATATTATATTGCTTACCTTCTTCTCTTTCTACTTTCGAATGAAAGAAACCGAACTTACTTAAATAAGTAAGTTCGTTTTCTTTCGGTAGGTTCCCTGTCTTCCAGTCCATAATATACGAAACGGTATACGTATAAATGCGTCTTTGCAGTTATATTTTTCCCACTGAAAATGCTCGCCTACGAATATCAGGCGATGGTAATAGCTGTCCAGGAGCGAATCAATCAATTCTCACGTGAGCTTGTGAGGTGTCTACCGGGCCAAAACTTCTGCGAGATGCTTAGTATTTTAACCTACTTTCATAAAAGGACTTTCTTTGCGATAATTTCTGGCCTGTAAAGGAAGTTTCCTTGTATGTATACTTACGGTTATAAATAGATACACATTTGCCATTATAATATACTCCGTGTGGTTAACAACAATAGTTAGTAGTAGTGGCGTTGCAGCTAAAAAGTGTAACGAAATGACGATATATTTTGTAAGCCGCAGAAAGGATCATGTTTCTGCTTGAACTCTGAATTCGCATCGTAAACCATGAAGCCAATTTAAAAACTCAATATTGTAAGCTAATCTGATTTTACAGTACCTAGGTAGGTATTCCATGGAAATAATTTATTTATTTAAAAATAAGGAAAGTTACGTTGAAGAATTTAGAAAAGACTGTCGTCCCTACCTACAATTTTATAAAGCTTTATAATTTAATGTAATAACTACGGCTAGCAAAATCTTTGAATCATTTATTAAGGTCAGATTCAGAGTTCTGTATACACATTTCAATTTATGAGTGAATGATTACGTTTTAACATTCATAATGTATCTACTGATTACCTTGATGGATTCGGTAGATCAATCACTAGAAAGTTTCCTGATTTCAATTTCTTGAGAGCCATATCATGTTCATATTAAGATCATTCATTTGTTATCTGACAGATGAGTAAATTATGAATAGCATAGTGATTCAAAAAGATTCCTCTCTTTTGGTGATCAATTCACAAAAAAAACCAGTATCTATTAGCATAGGTATTTATGTACATATACCACATCGGTACAAAACAAGCATACGACCCAACCCAGCTGATGATAAGCCGTCACCGTTTGTGGATGTTTGCAACTCCAGAGTGCTTGCCTCATAAGCTACCGCCATAAATTTAATGCAGACTTACTGGTTGACTTACTGTTTATGCATCCCGCTCATACTTGGTACGAGCGAGAGGGATATAAAATAAGTCTGCATTACCCACGCTGTGCAGCTCATGGTAAGCACACAGGGCGCTATTTGCACGTTGGCAATCCTTTGAAAACTATGTAAATGCTTTTTCGAAGAACCATACTGCCTCTGTGGCGGTAGGGTTAGACGTTTAATACGCAGATATGGTAAGACGTATAATACTTTAAAAGGTTAAGATACAATCATAATTGCTTTTGTGATATGTTGTTGAAATCCATCACTATCTTTGCTCCTTTTTAGTGAGCATTATGATTGTGATATTACTTATTTTACTAAGACTTTGTGTCAATGTAATATGTTTTATTTCGAAATAAATGAAAAAAGTGTTGTGTCTCAGAGCTCAGCATCGCCATTACGTTATTGAAATGTAATTTATTGTAATCTCGATTGACTGCGTGATTTATATGATATCTACCGAGATGACTTGTGCGGTTTAGGTACACTTAAGGAAGTGCATAGTTCGTGTAATACGGTAGCGAATACGTGCTGCTTATAGAACATCTAATCCTGAAGCACATTAGACGTTGTTACAAGTATAGGACTGAATATCCCACACGGAATATTATGTTCTGCAACTTTTATGAAGACTTACCGGGCTTGCGCGCAATTCGGGCGAGGTTTCGCTCTAACTTTACCCTTAGTTCGAGGTAACTTTGCCACAGCTCATAGTTTACAAAGGTTCTATTTGTAAAGGAATGCTAACCAGTTATATATATGAAAGCGCTTTATCTTAGAACTGGTAGGGCATTTGGATGCATTAAATATGTTATTTGCTATAGGCTACGTTACTTACTTACTGGCGGCTAACTACGTAAACTTTTACGCTTCATTGTACATAAAATAATTATAAAACAAATAACAAAACTCTTGTACCTACTTTCAGAAGGTAATTAACCAAGCGATTGTCTAACTACCTGATAAATACACATTCCATATTAACACATGCAAATAATAGGTACGTGTACATGTAGGTGTTTGACGAAGCCAGACAGCTAACTACGAGCCAACCAGTACACTCCTTGTGCCTACATAAAGATAAGTACTACAAATAATACCAATAACGAATCTCGTGTACAAATGAAAATTTATCAAGTATTTCCTTAACTTTGTGTCTATTAACATAATTATGCTAACAATAGATACATGTAAGTATATAGGTCAGGACCCATGTATGTACTGGCATAACAAGTAATAGGTGATAACGACATTTTCATATTATTTGTTCGGAGCGATGCTTAGGGCAGCAACGTCATCATGTGAACAAACTACTGCGATTGCCAACCCGCTTACTCTGCATGGCGATTTTGAACATTACCTCTAACCATAGGTAGTATGAAAAGCCTAAAACTATGTCATGGTGTTGACTATTTAGAACTACTGGGAAGTACTAGTTACGCTATGTTGTCTCACGTTCACGAACTTTTAGAGTTGAAACCTGCCGGAAAAGGCGGTGTTGTATTAACAATTTTGTAACAATGAAAATTCCAGTCGAAACTTTAATTAGGAATATTAAGCTTAAAGCTGCTTAAGATTGATGAGCTTAGCACCTGTATGATTAAATTAATAAAAAAATATATGCAAATATTTACGAACATAAGTACATTTACACTTATTTATACACAGAGAAGATTATGGGGTACCTATTACTCAGATTTATAGTTTAAATTATTAAATGAAAAAATATCTGTGGCTTCAAATAATAGGTATTAAGATTATTTATTTTATGAAACATAAATATTTTACAAACGCAGAATCTGAAATTGCGTTTCCAACAAAAATGTGTTTTAGTTCGGAATTAGTTGCTAGTCTGAATTTTATTCCATTAACTTAAAGACCGCAGGCCATTACGGTTAAATCTAACTATTTGTTTAACTCGCTCAACGCTTCCACATACTCCCTAGATTTTCGACACGCTATGTAATCTTCAATAGCCTATTTCCTATAGCAAAACTGAATGTTTCAAAACAGTAGTTATAGTTATTACAAACATTTAAAAGTATCTTTATATATCCATAATTATTTTTTCCCAACTAGTGCGGAAAAGTAAACGCTTCGCGTGCGTAAATTTCTCTTTTTAAGGCACTTGTTAAGAAAAAAGACGTTCGTTACAACTTCTTTTTAACTCGGGTGATTGTCGCCGTCGTTTCACTCGGGCTCCAACTTTCACCCTATCCGAAATTTTTTTTTTATGTAAATGTTCTCGTTTCAAAATAAGTACAGCTTGCAATCTCATTCACATATTTGAGTAAGAAACCGGTACGTTCCTTAAAAGGTTCCAAAAAGTCCATAAGTAACTATATACTCATATTTTCTAATACTTAGAAAATGATCGCATATGTAAACGGAAATTTAGATTGACGCCTGCGCGGATTCATTTAAAAATCTTGCCAATATTCCTATTATCGCAGGTATTTCCATAAAACTAACATTATCGGAACTTCCACTGTCGTAGTGGAGTGAAAATAATGGCGTTTTAAGTCCGTCCAAGCCGGAATGTTCTCGAGATAGCCAAACGACATCCACACCATCCACAGGTATGTATCTTAAATGGCTATTACTTTTCGGGAGGTAATATATTACGTACATAGAATAGTTATGCGAGCCTTTTTATTAGTTAAGGGTTGTCGACTCTCTTTTCCAAATTACACGTACCTTTTTTTTTTTTTGATAACCCAGAGGAATGCATTGAATTGCATACCACTACGTAATATAAGGCCCCCGGGGGTGAGAGCCGAATATTACGCATTGGTTATGTGGGGCTCTCTAGTCCACTAAAGACTAGCCTACCCACTAAACCTCTGGGATGCTGCCAACCCATGTGCCGTAGTGGTGAAGCCATGGGATCGCGAACATGTCACCACGACTCCACCGGCACTTTCGCCCTAGGGCGAACCCTCACCGAAAGACACACTGTAGCATAACCAGCATGCCTTACCCTCACCACTTCCCCAAGCCCCCCAGGAAGCAGAGACCGCCACCGTAACACGGTGATTCGGTCCCACCCTCTTGACTGCGGGAGGACAAACGCCCCTACCCCGCAGCCCGCCATGGGAGGACAAACGCCCCTACCCCGCGACGTTTGGCTGGTATTCGCAGAGGGAAGATAGCAAGCGCGCAACTGAGCGGCTAACCTCCCCCTCCCAGGGTGCACCACGAGGAGGAACCAGCCCTGCACCCCAAAAATTACACGTACCTAAGTCAACATTTCAAAGTGTCAAAAGCTTACCAAAAATAATAATAATGTGTAAATTATTTTTATGAAATACAATAAGTTTGCCACTTTTCAACCCACTTCAAAACGGAGGAGGTTCCCAATTCGACTGCATGTTTTATTTCTTCAGAACTTCCGACTAATGATTGATTTTTTATTTGATAGTTGGTGCTTACCTGGCTGGTGCATATTAGTCCATTTTAATTTAATCCAGTTCTCACAATGGCATCCATGAGAAAACCATAATATGTCATAAATTTGCATTGACGACAAATATAACTCAATGTGACGCCAACCGATTTAGATAATTATTTTATTGTTTTGAATCGACTTTAAAACAGACCGAGTAGGTGGTCCCAGTGCTACCAAGTCATAGTGTGATGATGGGAGCTTGGAGAAATTGGTTGAAATCGATTTTTTTTTGTGATTATTATCTTACTTCTAAAAATAAATTCTTACTTCTTGGTCGGCGCATACCTGTAACAAATTGTAAATTTGTAGTACTAATGGCCACTGAGCTATACTGCGACAAACAGACGGATAGACGGACAGTCGGACAGACGCACAGATAGACAGACGGACATGGTGAAACTACAAGGGTTCCTAGTTTACTACGAAACCTTAAAAAACATTAGAATTTAATTCCAACTCAGATTTCACTGCGGTATGGAAAAAATTATTAACCATGCTACTTCCATACTTGTATTTATATAAAGCGCTTACTCTTTTATGCTAAAATGCAGAAATTGACATGTGCATAATTCTACCCGGAACTGGGCTTTCGTTACGGTCAAGAGTCAACCATGTAAATTACAGAACGCCGGCTGAACGCCACCGCATCTACGGAGTCTGTGTGCGCCCAGCTTCAAGAGATAATGTGCCTTGGGGTAACTCCGAAGTGCATTTGTAGTAGACGTGTGTTCGTAGTTTAACACGGTATTTATATATCCACATATCACGTACGTAGATTAAATTGCCACAAACAAATTATACATTTATGCATTATTATCTAAGGTAACTTAAATCAATCATTGAAAAAGTCTTCAAAATAAATTATAAATATTATGTAGATGTCATGTCATGTACCAAACAAAAACGACCAAGATCACCTAATGTCGTCCTTGGTCGTGTTTCTTTGGTATATGACATCTAATAGTTATTTATGTGGCTGGCGCATAATAAGAGGCATTAAACATGAGTGTGGTTTTATGAAACGAGCCGTAGGCGAGTTTCATAATAAGATCACACGAGTGTTTAATGCCTAATTATGTACAGTCACATACATAACTTTATCTACATCCATATCATTAGTTTAGAATGACAATTTACCTTTATTTTCATTGATATCCACTAAGTAATTACCTCTAAATATAAAAATTCAAATCAGTTGAAATCACTCAATTTGAGTAAGGATATCCTACAATAAATATTTATTGAAAAAAAAACAACAAAAAGAAGTTGACTTCATAATGTTAAAATTAATATCATGACGACGATACTTTAATGTCAACATTATGATGCACTGTACTCTGCCTGTACTTTAATGTTAACATTATGATACAGCCACAGACACCGGTCTCTTAATATAGGTCATTACATTACCGCTTCTGAATACATAACAGGGAAATTATGATATTCCTGTAGATAATAAATTTTTATGATTAACAAATTTTTAGTATCCAGGGAGCTTAATACTTTCTGCTTCAAAAGGCAAAGAGAAGTTTGTGTTTGGTATAAAACCTATACGCTGTATCGATAGGCCGTAAAGAAAAAGCGTAAAGCTTTTCAAAGGCAGTTTCATTGTTAACAAGGATCCTCTCTAAAATGGCTAACCGGTGATCGTGCGCTAATACTCAAATGAAATTACACAGAAACGTGCACCAACGGTGTACTCGTAGATAAATAACTGTGCCGACTTGTACAAATACAAAAAGAGTATTGCACCACCATGTCTCGTTAAAAGAATAAGTCCCATCACATGATGACACACAAAAGAGAACAGTTACGTCTAATAATATGTATACATTTCGGAACGTATGTCAAGGGCATAATGATCAAAATTGTATACATAATTATTAGAGCCGACCGTACATACATACCCACACAGTACCCAACAAAATATTATGTAAATAATTATGATTGAAATTAACTTACTTGGAGACGAAAAAAATGTTAAATGTAGAGCAAGAGAAGTATGTATCTATCAATTAGGCACCTAAGCAAATAGGTACCATCACGAATAGAGCAATGCCAAAGAGTTTTTTTACGAGGCAATTCAAAAGACCTTTTTTGACAACAAAATCCATCAAACATTTTTAGTTAAATCTATTCTGCACTTTTCCAGTGCGATCCTATACAAAAATAATAGGTAGCTTTCGTTGGCTGTTAGTACTTTTACGCAACAAAATTGCTAAATGCACTAACGTGGCTATTTCGTAACCGAGGACATATTATTATATTTATTATCCTTTAAAACGTGAAAACGATTGGGTATTGCATTCCTATGCAACGATGAACAACGAAGTAACGTACATTATGTATGATATCAGTGTGTTAAACAGCCTCTCAGCACTAGGCTCACGTCAGGAGAAACGTAAGCTGCGCTCATGACCAGTGATTTATATACCCGCCGAGGCCGATAGCGTCCGCAAACGTCTAGTGTGGAAACAGCTTAATTTCGCTCCAGGATAGATACTCGCCAGTCATCCTTTAAAATGTATAATCATTTACTTATAGCTATCATTTACTATAGGGTTTATGACTTTTATGAGTAGATATATAGCACTTATTTACTTTCCGCTCCTCCAGCTATGCTAGTCTCTTATTCACACATTCGACGCTGCGTTCGTCAACGAGCTCGACGTCGAGACAGCCTTGTCTAAAATCCTACTCGTAGCTGTTTGATTTGACATTAGGAATCGAGGCTGTGACCGAGGTTGTGGGCGAGTTCGTAGCTGTTTTTCGTTAGAGAATACGAAGTTCGTACATTAAACGTCAAACTCTCGACGCAGTGTAGTTCCAGCTCACGCCGCATTCGTTGCCGAGCACTAGTGTCGTTTAAAGTACATTAGTGAATAAGTACCGTTTTTAGGCTCGACGCTGCCGCAGCGCTGACACAGCGCTGACGGCAAGGCGGTTTCCTTAGTGAATAACACTGCAGTAAGTTTTTTATACATGTTTTCATAATTCGTTCAACTTTATCTTTTTGGTAATGGTTGGCCAAGTGGATGGGGCATCGGCCGCTAAGTCTCCGGCCTTGGTGGAGTTGGTATTTTTTCTTTGGTATATGACATTTAATATTATTTGCTTTTTAAAATGTGCGTAAATATATTCTTCTTAAATTCACAGTGGCAAAAATAAGCGCTAAGGTTTTAAAAATAATTTTATTTCTTATTAATTATAGTGAAAGTGGATAGTGTTTATAAGTTCGTAGTAAAATAAATATTCGAGTTATTTTTTGCTATGGTAACTTAGATAATAGATTCACGGTATATTTACTACATACCTTACTAGATGGGAATTGGAAAAAGCGCAATTATTGTAATTGATTGATTTGAGTAGCCATTTATAGCCAGTTCTATTGAAATATGAATCCGATTCTATGATAATATTTAGGTTTAGGTACAGTGGCGTTCAGAAATGCATGGACGATTTATGAATGAATTCATTCATAAACTGTCCATGCAATTTTGAAACCAACTGTACAATTTTAAGGCAACGTGGACCCTATTCAGGGTCCACGTTGCCTTAAAATTGTATTTTTTTTATACTTCTAACAACTATTTATGAGTACCTATAATACCTATATGTGCTACAAATTCATTAATAGATATATCAAATTTTACAAATTAATTTTTTTTTTTTTGTTTGACAGAACAAACAATTATAAAATTATATTAACTATCTTTTGATACCTAGCTCTTATCTCGACCAACTATGTATGCTACCAAAACTACTTGTCAAAGTTTTCCGATATTTCCTCTTCTAAATAATAACAAAAGCACTAACCTTACATCCGCTGCAAATGACAGAAAGTCTCTTATTAACAATATGATTCAAGTGTTGCAAGTATTCGCTCCATCCGGAGGCTACGCGAGAGTAGTTATCCTTGCCAGTTACGGAAAGCAAACGGTTTCATAGATTACATAAAGGGACACGATACGTGACTGTTTTATAAGGCTTCCATTATGTAACGTTTGTAAGAAAACTAAAGTTTTATTGTATCCTAAAGATTAACATCTACGACGATGCATCTATTAGTAAAACTGTGTAAATTGATGAGCATAATTTTAAAATATGGAAAATGTTATAAAAATCAATTTACTCCCTCTCTTAGATTAAAAGAGAATATTGGACATGTATTTGTTAGTTTTAAGAACAGTTCTTAATGATAATGATTCTACAGCGCATATTCTGAATCTAATACGGGCGATAAATTAATCAGGCATGTCAGTGTTATCATGGATTACGATTTTTTTTTTTAAGTTACACTTAATTATGATCCCACAGTTATTTTTTTCAGGTTTTCGGAGCAGCAAAGTAGGTGCGAACATTTGTTAATATTAATATGGCAGTAATGTCATCTGCTTTTGAAATTAGCTGTCCACGAGCGTTTATCATCGTGAGTATGTTGCTCTTCATTGCAGCCGAATTATTTTATATGGATAATTTTGTTGAGCTAATTTTAAGTAAAAGTTGTTTAAATGTACTAATTAGGTATGTCCTAAACTAATCCCCGTTGAAAGCTTCGCCCTTATTAGACTTACACCCTATGTTAAATGGGATACATCACATTTATTTAAGTATCATGATATTGTTTTCTAAATATGTATGTCTGTAAAAATACGAACAAAACTTATATTATCAGCCTCTGTAGCCTAGTTGGTAGTGACCCTGCCTACGAAACTGAAGGTTCCGGGTTCGAATCCCGGCGAGGGCATTCGTTGTGTAATTATTTATCATATATGTTTGTTCCTTGGTCGTATCCATAGACAGCCATCTATAGTATGGATTTAAGTATCTATATCTATCTATCAATTATATATATCGTCGCCTGGTACCCACTTCACAAGCCTTAATTGAGCTTACCATGGGACTAGGTCGATTTGTGTAACATGTCCCAAGATATTTATTTATTTATTTATGGAATAGCCGCATCTACCCGTTTTTGCTTGGTTCTAAGGTGAGTAGGGTAGTTGTTAACTTATTTATCCTATTGAAGCCAAAAGTTAAAGTCTTGCGCGCGTCGACTCTGACAACTTTATTAGGTTACACCGACCTACCTTCCAGTTTACACAAGTTTGGTTAAAAGTGCGTTTTTTTTCACAAGATGCTCATATATTATACTGGATATGATTTATTATTGTAGTGTGAGAAACTAATGTGATTTTATGAATATACTAGACGATGCTGGAGCCACTAACGTGAATAAATTATTGGTATGTTATTGACGTAATTTGTCATGTATTAAGAGTATAGTTGCCGATGAGTTTTTGACAGTTATAGATCAATCCTTATTACTTGTAATATGAGGGTAAGACTCACCATTTTCCCGTAGTCTTATTGTCATATTACTGGATACAGTGAAAATGTACAAAGGCGAACCTATTCCTTTAAGGGATTTCTTCCAACAGTCAATTTGCAACAATAAATAAATATAATAGGTACATAATTATACTTACACAAATACAAAATTACCAACATAATCACATACATAATGTTATATGATAATATTTATAATTTAATCAATAAATATGAAACACATGATTATAATAATTGGGCCTAATGTGAGACATAACATAGACACTGAGTTTTTTTATATTTTCAGGGAAAACAGAATTTATTAATAAATAAGGGGTGTAACAAAAAGTGAAACCCATAAAATTTAAAATGTTACTGTAGATGTTGCCGGGTTGGTATGTTTGGAATTATTGCTCCATCCTGAAAGCCAAATAATTGTTTTATAGATCGGAATTTATGCCGCGAACGGCGTATGCACATACTTGTGGCACGAATTATGGAAATGATGATGCCCTTAGCCACCCATTTACAGTACTTAAGTAGCAGTGGTCGGATATCCCGGTGCAACAAGGGGTGAATGACCTCAAACATTAGACTAATATGGATATACCACGGGATTCCACAAAATGACATCCAGTAAAGTTTAGTAATATTTTGTAACGTAAAATAAGTGCATGTGCATACAAGCGTTTATTATTATGCGATTTCGACAATTATTTTAAAAGATAGTTTATAAATTTTGTTTAATATTGACCTTAGTACCAAATAGCCTTTTGGTATGAATATTCTTAAATAAAAGAGTTTAGCTTTAAAAACAGAAGCTTTTTACTAAGGCACAATAGGTTCCACTTCTAGAAATTGCGAACGTAAAAAAAACAGAAATATTATATAATACACGATTATTTTAATCCGTGATCAGGATTACAACAGGATAACAATATCCATACCCAGCCTAAATTAAAACATTTTTGGTGAGGAATTTTATTAATTTAAAGTTAAAGAAAAATTGTATCCAATAACCACTGAATGGTACATGGTCTTCCTGAGGTCATCAATTACTAAGTTACAAAAAATATACCTGGTTACGGATTAAACATCCTCGTGTATGTAACATAAAATCAAACATTTTTAAGCATGAAGACTTGACACACCTATGCAGACACATTAGAGTAAATATATGTGTTTTATGAAAGAATTATGGCTTACTAGGTTCTATAAAGTTAAAATAGCATATAATTATTTTCTCTAGATTCTCTATTTTGAATCGATTCCTTTTCACATCAAAAATCCATTTGTACGCCGAAAAAGTCCTTTCCACTTCTACGGATGTCAGTAGAGCGAATTTGTAACTCTTTACAAATTCGCTCTACCTTCTACTCAGTTTTTTTCACCTATCAGAATTAAAAGAGCTCGTGATCCTGAGTCGAACAAGCCCAAACTTGTCCGAATTAAAAAAAAGTTTTTTGAACAACGGTTTGTGAAAACGCCAAAAGATTTCGTTTATGTTCGCAATTTGAGCTGCCTTTTTAAGTATACCTATCAGATCTATATTTTTTTTTCAAACTAAACCCGGGAATTTAGGTCATGTCCATATTAACTTTTCTACTTGGTATCCCCTGGTGTTGCACCGGGATATCCGACCACTGTTAAGTAGTTAAGGTAGTGCACGACAATTTTTTTGAGAATTGCTTATTAGCTTATCTTGTTTATGTTATCGACTATATAACCACTTACAATAGAAAGGAAGAATGAATATGTAGGCTACAGCTATGCTATTCTCTTATTGACACATTCGACGCTGCGTTCGCCAACGACTAACGAGCTCGATGTCGAGACAGCCTTGTCTAAAATCCTAGCTGTTTAATTTGACATTAGGAATCGAGGCTGTGAGCGAGGTTGTCGGCGAGTTCGTCGCTGTTTTTCGTTAGAGAATACGAAGTTCATACATTAAACGTCAAACTTTCGACGCAATGTAGTTCCAGCTCACGCCACATTCGTCGCCGAGCACTAGTGTCGTTTAAAGTACATTAGTGAATACCATTTTTAGGCTCGACGCTGCCGCAGCACTGACACAGCGCTGACAGCAAGGCGGTTTCCTTAGTGAATAACACTGCTGGTAATTTTGCCTATATTAGTTGCAAGTGAAGGTAAAAAAGCAATTTTTGGTAAAAAAACGATTTTTTTCACTTTCGAATAACTTAATATTGAAATAAATAAATTAATTAAAAAATTAAAAAACACGACTGCCGTTTAAAAACGTTCTTAAAAGTAAAAAATAATTCCTTTTTCAGGTTTATTCTTGTGAGCGTATCTACATATAAGCGCTTGTCTTATTACTTTCGATATTTTGTTTCGATTGCAGTCGGGGAACCTTTCATTACGGAAAATATAAACATTATGAAGGTTCCCCGACTGCAATCGAAACAAAATCTCGTAAGTAATAAGACAAGCGCTTATATGTAGATACGCTCACAAGAATAAACCTGAAAAAGGAATTATTTTTTACTTTTAAGATCGTTTTTAAACGGCAGTCGTGTTTTTTAATTTTTTAATTAATTTATTTATTTGAAACCTTTTAGTGTATTCGAAGATTCTTTAAATTTCGATAAAATTTGGAAGGCTGACCCTGCGTAGGGCCGAAGTTCGCTCCGGAGGCCCCGAAGAATTTCCCATCCCAGGTATTTTGGGCGAAGCCGTAGGGTAGGGCACGCCGCGCAAGGGCCGGAACGTTAGCGAAACCAATGTAAATTTATGTTAAGCGAGTCCGAACTTCCAAAGGGTGAGGTTTAGGATGGGAGGCCGAAAGCAGAGCTCGCGGAGGCCCGGACTATCACTTCGAAGGCCCAAGCCTGTCACTCGCAAGTAATTTAGAGCAAGGCTGAAGGCCGAGCTGTGAGAAAATTGAGTTACCATGCTTCTTCAATTACCCCAACATCTGAATATGCCGACATCCACCTAGGACCGAAGGCCCGACGGGTGAGACCACACGGTATAACCGTCCCCTTTAGCCTTTTGACCGCCAGACGAACGAATATGCTGAGCTCCAGACGCCACGCGTACGTAGTTGTCGGCCAGTGGCGGTCAAAGGGTCAACTGTCTTAGGCCCGATAGTTCACTACAAACTCTAACGAAGACCGAAAGCTGAGCTTCGTGTTGAGTCAACGGCCGAAAGCCGAGCCGCCAGAGCCCAGCGTTACCACGCTGGGTGGTGAAATAGGGTAACATAGAAATTAATCAAAGTATTGAAGTACGTAGTATTGACAACCTGCGAAGACCGTAGTAGGCTCTGCTCCGCGTAGGGCAGAAGGTCCAAATCGTACCTAAGAGGGGCAGTGGTTCGCGAAGCCGAAAACCGAGCTACCAGAGCCCAGACATCGGCCCGGAGCAGTGGAGGAAGAGGCCTGAACTTTCACTAAGAGTGCCATAGCATTACACTTGTATAGTACATTATTGCAGAGGCCGGGAAAGCGAATTTCGTGGATGAGTATTTTTTGTCGGACGAAGCGAAGCTGAGGCCGACAATTACATACGAATCCACGAAATTCTATTTCCGTCCGAGGCACATATAGGACTTTTCTCCAAACATGCAAGGAAATAAAACAAAGTAATTCTTCTTGCAAATTGAATAACAATTGAAAAGAAAAAATCTCTTATTATTCCCGCCTAAACTTTTTTTTAATGCATGGTCGTTCATAAAAAATAGTAACGATATCTATGGTTTCATTAAACCGTACCTACACGACCTGACACACCGAGGCGTTTGTAACTCATGATAGAACGAGACGGCCATAGATTTGATCGCCGTCTCTCGCTCTATCCAGACCAGGCGTTTGGTCGTGGCTTTAGAATTTGGCTGTATGCATTTTTTTCAAAGTCCAAAAGTAGTTTTTAAGAAGTAAAAAACAATACATTAATGGATTTTAGTACAATTTCGCGGCCGCAAAAACTGTACAATAATGAAAATCTTTTTTTTTAATTTGAGCTGGTACATAAGAAGGTACTTCGCGTTTCGTTTTTGCTACATTAATGCGAACATTTCCGAGCATATTGGAGAAAAGAAATTTAAAGCAAGGCCGAAGACGGAGTTGTGGAAAAAATAAGCTACCAAGTTTTGTCAACTATCCCAGCATCTGAATATGCCCAGCTATCGGGGTGCTCTCGGCGCGATCCCGAGGACTGGAGGCTCGACGGGCGAGTCCACGCGGTACAATCGTCCTTCTTAACTATCTTAACAATCGAAGCCAGAGCTTAGCGCTATCAGGGCACGTAATGAAATAGTGAAACATAAAAAAGAGCCGCAGGCCCGACGATCGTTTCCACAATTTGCGAAAGTTGTAGACCGCACTCCGCGTAGGACTGATAGCCCAAAGTGTCCTCCAGAGGGGCGCCGGCTTACGAGGCCGAAGACCGAACTACCAGAGAGAGTTCAGCGCTCCTTCGCTATACAATGTAAAAGTGTAGCTTTAAAACGAATCTCAGGGCCGCAGACTCGACAATTCGTTTCGAGAAAATGCGAAGACTGAACGTCTGCGAATGGCTGAAGGGCCGTAGGCGAAAAAGGGCCTAAATATAATTTATTTTTTAACATATTTCAAGTTTCAATTTTGATGCAATTTTGTTTGGCCACAATTGCTGTTGTTATTGTATTGTTAGGTACATTGGCCTGATATTCAAATCATATCTAGAAATCCTCGATATTACTTAGGTACGTTACGTACATGGCATTGCTAATGCCACAGATTAGTGCGACAGTATATCGCTGCAAAATAGACTATCCATCCCTCTTTTATTCATTATAGTTGGTAAAAGATGGAAAATCTATCTCGCGGCGACAAACTGACTTACCTACCAATGATGTACTAACTAAGCATACATATGTGGTTAAATATCTCGTATCTCGCAAATTATTTAGGTACGTAGGTAAATGTTATTTCCATTCTTATTAAATATTGTGTTATAGCTATTTTCCGCAACTCGACATGTAACGTGCCTATTTTGCGTGGTCCCAACGCTGGCCCAATACTTGTTGGGAGCTCACAAACAGGTTACCTCACGATGTTTTCCTTCACCGTAAAACATTTGTGATGATATCAAATGATGATGTACATACATAAGTTTTTCGAAAAACTCATCGGCACAAGCTGGGGATTGAACCCAGAACCGCTGCGTAGCAGCCGTGCGTTTTACCACTCGACCACAAACACTTATATAATGTATTTGTTTCATACACACTAAGCCCCGTGTCAGCGGTGACAGTTCTGTCACGGCTTAGAATTCAAAGAAAAATTTCAATACCGCGATGTAGAACATTTCGAGTTTTCTCTTCATACATATAATTAAACATATAACTTGTATCTGTATTTACAATCTGCATGTAAAATGCTTCAATTTGATACCCAAATCATAGCGTTTGGATCACATATTATTCTATGCGATTTGATTGCATTTTAATGAATCTCGCTCTTCTTGAATAAGTTACACACATATAAGTTATGTACATATTTGTAATCGTTGTTTGAAGCTCTTCATTTTGATACCAAACTCGATAGGTTTCTTTAATATTTATTTTTTTTGGTCAGATAATATTGAATTTCAAGGCCGCCATATTATTTTTAACGTGACGTCACATATCCTATGTTACCCGCGACGTCACGAGGATTCTAATGATACCTTACACTATTAAAAACGGTTAAGTGGTCGCGAAGATCTGCGCGTTTAAAGAAAATATGAAACATACATAGGGGCTGAACACATATACTCTCCTTTTGGCAGTCGTGTAAAAAAGACTTTTCACCTTTGAAGAACTTACGAGTAATATTGAAATGTCGATATTAACAGCACTATCAAATCAGTGGCAATATTCACGCATTGAACTATCTCGTTAGTCCGCCTGATTCTGGAAATAACTGTAACTACTACGTCAAATTCCTAGAATTCCGGGCTTTTAATAGATGAACATCTGTTAACAAAAGATTCAATAAAGCGTGAAAACTACAAGCATTGCAATAGCGGAAACAGACAGTTGGTTCTGACGACATCTGGCCAGTATTCTTCATCGAAATATTAAATAAAGTGCCAAAGACAGAAAATCCATTGACAATTTTTGTGCTACCCACTAAAATAATGCTATTAGTAATGGCAGTAAGTAGTAGTAAATCAGTATTGTAGGTACACATAATATGTTACAACAATTATAAGGAAATGTAAGTACAAAGACGAGCTTATCCCTCTAAGGAATCACTTTAACTAACCTTTGAGAAATTACTGGAGACAAAAGTGTTAAGAGTCCGGTTTTTTTACTAATTTTCTCGGCCTTGTGATGGACTATTATTGGAGCAACTAAAAATAATCCTGTACTAGCATTAACTATGGCATATAATGGAATATAATTTCAATTTTAACTAAATATGTGGAGTAGGTGCTTTGTACCGAGGAGTAGTTTCATAAGTTGCGAAACTTGCACAGAGAATGTTCTCGGGAATCGCAATTTAACAAAAAATCTAATCAAGCCAAAACCGTACTAGATGCCTTATGAGTTATATTTACTGCCTTGTTTACTTATTTAAGACTTCAAATAATTACTTATAACACATTTTTATAAGTTCTTGTGGAAACATTCCACAATCATGATTCTCATTCCACAGATTGACATGCCGTCAATCTGTGGAATGAGTTGCCGGTATCTGTAAGGCAGTCGCAATCTGTAGCATCACTCAAGGAGAGGCTGAAGAAGTTGTGGCTTTCCAATTCCAATCCTTAACTATGGTGGATCCTTTGTGTTTTTACATATTTATTTATATATATTATATGTTTCTATATTTATTTATTATTTAACTATATTATTATATTATGTATTTATATTTAGTGTTTGTGTAGATATTATTATCGGTTTTATATATCAACAATGCGAATACAAAATTATACTACAAAATTTAAGTTAGTAAATGTACATTTTATATTTGTCTTTCACCGTTGCTTGTTAATTTCTCATTTCCTCAAAGGTTAACTGGAAGAGATCCCTGAAAGGGATAAGTTCGCCTTTGTTGTATCAAATTGTTTTTGTCTGTGTTTCCTGTATTTCTGTTCTAATGTACAATAAAGCTTATACATACATACATACAACATTCTCAATGAGAACTTATTCTTAAATTCTTATGAAAATTCTCGGAATTTCAGTGTATATTCCCGCAATTTTGAGACTGTTCTGCAACTTCTACATTGCTAGGTGCTTTTTATTTCTTTATAATGTTCCTCAATCTAGGAGCTACTTCAAAATGTTTTATTGAAGAGATAACTTTTTCTCCCTTTTTTATGATCAAAATTATGTATTCTTAAGTTATTTGTTACAAATTTAAATATTTTTAAAGGAAAAGACATCAACGAACACTACAAGGATTCTTTCTGTAAAACTTCACTGCATCACGTCATCAGCCTGTTTGACTCCACTGCTGGAGGCCTTTCTTATAATCTTTGCATTTAAACGCATTAGAACGTAATCGCCGCGCTGGACAACTGGATTAAAGTCCATTTCAAATACGAAGGCCCGATTCCACTTGACAAAGTCATTAGGCGTCAACAATAGGATCAGTGATAACAAAAGATACCGGGCCAGGCCCTTTTGTGGCGTGGTATTTTATGCATACATCGGTGGACAACACGTGCCAATTTGTAGTGGACCAATGAAATGACAAAAGATTCGATTGGCATCGGGCCTTCGTATTTGAAATGGACTATACCTATAGCAGTTTGTGTCCACTATGATGGTACAGCAGAGCTGCCTATAGTCATCTTCAATAAATGAATGGTCAATGACACTTCAATCCCTCAATCGCCTATTACAACACCCACGGAGAGAGATCGGTTGGTGACAAATGTATTCTTACTACCTTTACCACGCGGCAGAGCTGTAAGCAGTACTCTAAAAAAAACTAAAACTTATCAGCTTGATACTGACAGAACTTCTTTTCTTTGGGAGTTGATAAAAAAAGATTAAATAATTACGTTTTGAACGTATTGTGAAAACACCAAATCAAATTATTTATTAACTAAATATTTTAGTAGTCCAGTAGTCACACTACTCAATACTATATAAATTATAAATATTGGATGTCATATACCAAAGAAAAAATGACCAAGATCTTTCGAGCTTTCGCACGCTGAGCACGTGGGTTCGATCCCCACCTCGGACGTTGGTGATCTTGGTCGTTTTTTTTTGGTATATGACATCCAATGTTTATAATTAATTTACGTTTTATTATTTCAGTGAACTTTTATATTACCGACCCTGGCCACTGGATTTGAAAAATGGATAGTTATAATGATGTACAATACTGTATTTGTATTCATCATAATAAAAATGCAAATGGCGTTTTTGAACTAAACAGGTAAACGTACCAAACACACACAAGCGAACACCAAGATCTCAAGTCAGTTCCAGCACCACCGACAATAGGGCTTAACAGTTCAGCTGCTTACAATGGCCTTTAATAATCCCACACAATCTCTGTACAAACAGTCTCGGGCGCAATCACGCGACGCACGATCAACCTCTGTGAGGAACGATTTCCGACCGCACCATAGACGCGAGGCCGCGGCTTTAGCAATGAGCGGAGCGGTTACTAACTACATTCATCATCAGAGATCGGACAAATGTTCGTCATTGTTCGCAATAATATGGACACGACTCCAAAGTTGATTAAGTGAATAATGAAACGAATATTTTTTCAGATATTTCATTTCGAAAATTTGACGTGACTATGAATGTGTGAATGAATAGGTAATTTAGTGAAAATGATTAAATGAATAATTATTCAATCAACTTTGGAGTCATGTCCATATTATTGCGAACAATGACGCACATTTGTCCGATCTCTGTTCATCATTCATCATCATTTCAGTCAAAAGACGTCCACTGCTGGACATGGGCCTCCCCCAATGATCGCCAATATGACCGGTTCTGCGCTGCTTGGTCCAGCAGCGCAGAACCGGTCATATTCTGGGAGGTCTGCCCACACTGCGTTTTCCGGTACGTGGTCGCCAGTCCAGCAGTTTCTTTAATAAATTATTATTTTTATACTATTTTTTTAATAAATTAGTCTAATTTCATTGGTAGATGACAGATTCCTTGTAAATTCAAAACAATATTCTAATTATAATTTCTAAACAAGCACTTGAATTAGCTGTCACAATACGTCCGATACATACGTACGTACTGTCAGTGTGTATCGTAAGAGGACTCTGATACTTAACCGGAGGAATTCTCTTGCAACGCAAATACCTTGAAATAAAAGTACTTTGTTTTTTATTAAAGTGCATTTAGAACAAACGAGCATTCGCTCATTCTATCCCCCACTCTAAGTAATTTGTTCGTTAAACAAAACGCGAATCGTTGAAATTCGTTGATTTCGTAGAGTGAGGGATAGAACGAGCGAATGCTCGTTTGGTCTAAATGCACCTTAATAAAAAAACAAAGTAAGTACTTTTATTTCAAGGTATTTGCGTTGCAAGAGAATTCCTCCGGTTAAGTATCAGAGTTCTCTTACGATACATACTGACAGTACAGTACGTATGTACCTTAACATGACAAATCCAAACGCCACGCTTGCCACCGTGCGCTCACACTAACATTTCATTGTCATATCTGCGGAAACTTAATACCCAGCAGAGATTGAGAGCCCATTGTTGGGGGCTCATCATACTGATTATGACGGTTTAGTTGTAGACCGAGATTAAATGCAACCGTGTGGCCACTGTAATTACAACCTGTCGCCGATGCATGCTTAATGTTTGACGCTAGTACAAAGGGGTAGATTTCACCCTTGTCTTTCATAATTAGGTACTAGTAAAGGGAAATTGGTGAATTTAAGTTTTTTAGTGTTTAGTAAAATCTATAAATACAGTATTTACAGTATTTATTACTTGCTATTAAAAATAAGATGAAGTCTCTTTTTACCAAAACAGTTTTTTTTTATTTATTAAGGTTTGCCAACAGGTGCAATATTATAGCTAATACACTTTACACTTGGATACAGGGATCATTTTCGAATATTCACCCAATTTTAGGCAAACACAACTTACATATATTACTCGCATTACGTTTTGAGAACTTATAGGTATACTATACTATACTTACTGTAATTTTAAGCTTGTATAAAGAAAACAGAGAAGCCAAAAAAAAATACAAAAAAAGAAAACAGGAAAAGGGAAAGTAAAAAGTCTAGGTGACAAATTTAAAGCCAAAGTGGCAAACTCCACGCAAGTGTGTAATGTAAGCGACCAATTTCTAGCGTGTTCACTTATTAATTGTGCAAATTTTACTGTCATTATATCTAGGTATCAAAATGATAGTTATGTAGATATAATTGAACACTTAATCATTTTGCAGAAATCGTGAAACGTCTGGTTGACGTAACTAAAGAACCAGGAGCAGGCGACTTCCTCGACCAACGCATCAGTATTGCGATACAGCGAGGTAATGCCGCCAGCATCCTTGGTACTAGATATACCATAAGGGCCAATCTTAGATATAAGTTAGGTTAGTTAGATTAGTCAAATCTAATTTACGTAAATAAATTGTACAGCTTTGAAAATAAAGTCCGATAAAAAAACAGTCTATCATCAATTTTTAGAGTACTGGTCTTGAGACAACGCTATAGTAGCATTACTACGTAAAATACAAATCAAAATAAAATTGAATAATAGGATATTCTGATATGTTCGAGTGTGTTAAGTTGGTCATTGAGACACTAAAAGTGGCATTATAGAATTCCTTTTCCTGACTTGAAGTTTCCATTGCACATAATAGTTAATTAACATATATTTTAACACATAACATAATAATATACGTAACAAACATGTTAATTTAATTCCAAATAACTAAATAATTGGTACACGGCGTACTTACCAAATTTACAAAGCCACCCAATGTACGAATATCCAATATTTGAAAATAATCAACGATTTTAATAAATCACTCACTTTACTCGGTCATCCCCTAGCAACACCTTTCGCCCCGGCCTCTACAGTAACAGCAATGTAGAATTACAGTATTTATAGTTTTTAAATTGTCACATTTAAATCTAGCAACATTGTACCTATTGTAGAGAATAATGTTATGATTGCATAGCATTTGCATTTATTTCTCAAACATCATTATGTATTTAATAATTATTATTTGTTTTTAGTTGTAAAATAGTGACACGATTAATATACTTGTATTTTATTAAACGCTAATGTAATACAATAATATATGTTGGCATATCAGTATTATATATTTTTTTATTAATTAATGTTCATTTTAATTATGGTGTGATTTCTTATCCAATAATTTGTGACGATTTTCAAAGTGTAACGATAATCAGAATTGGGATTTTTGCTTATGCATTACATTGCCATCTATTAAATTAATTTGGTACTTATCCATTAAAAACGCAATTTAAACTAAGATTTTCAATCACAATTTATATTGTTACTGAAATAAATAAATGAAATAAAATGACACATTTCCTTCAACAGGAGAATGTTATTTGTTTCCGCTAAAACAGGATGTTTAACAATAAATGAGGAACTGCACTTCCAGGAATCTGATATTATTAACGTTTAGAATACAATATTCATTTTAAAGAAGCAACTTTTCCTCTTGCAAAGTAATGGAAAAGTTGATACATCATTTGACGGCCCTCTGTTAGTCTAGTTATAAAAACAACCTTATCGGTAGTGACACTAGCAATAAAATTTAAGGCACCGGGTTAAAATCTCGATTTAAACATTTGTGATTATCACAAATACTTGTGACGTAGTTATAGTTCTTTTCTATGTACTTAATTAAGAATGTATCGTCACCAGTAACCACGACACAGGCATGCTTTGATTGCGCTTGCCGTGGAACTCATTTAATGATCGTTCCGTGATATTTAATCAATTTATTTGTAAAGAAACCATGCCAAAGTGATGAGATTGTATAAAGAATGTCATAAGAATAAATTGTTTTTATAATGTACGTTGTGTACGTACATTATAATTGAATGATTGGTCCATTTAAGCGTCGCCTGTAATACTCGTTACCAACAAAACGACGACTTTTTGTCTTGCGCCATTCAAAAACAGGCAGCAAAACTTTTGAGGGTCCCTAGTTGATTACAGAACCCTACAAATAAATAAATGAATATCAACGACGATATATAAAACAGATACTTAAATACATAGGCAGCCAAGACCAAGAAAAAAATATTTGTGATAAATAAATACGCAAATATTGCCCTCGCCGGGATTCGAACCCGAAACTTCCATCTTTGTAGGCAGTGTCACTACCAACTAGGCTACAGAGGCTGGCTGAAATGAGTAAGAAATTAAAACTTTGCGTCAGTTTATGCCACTACTTATTTTATATTGGCAAGTGTACAGTAGTCACACCAATAAACCATACAAGTTTAGATTAGAAAAGTTCCATTAAGCAAGACCCCAAATTACGGTAACGGCTCGAAACAAAATCCACAAATCGTGGCAAAAACTGCTCAGCAGCGGCAATAACAAGTGTTAAGCCGAGGCACCACAATAAAACAGGCGTGACAGTTTAGCACTTAGCGCGGGGCCATGAGAACAGCTAGAAGAATATTTTATTTTACGAACATTAATCTCAAATATATAACAAATTAAATGATAATTTAAAAGTCGAAAAGACTTCTAAATCGCTTAAGTTAGTTAAAACAGAAATTAATATAAAAATGTTTTTATAATTTAAAATATTTTTTCAATGACCATAACATTTAATATATTTATGGATTAAAACATGTATCCTTCATTTGTAAATAACTCCGTAAATATTGTCCGTAAAATTATGATTATCTGCTGTGCCCTTACAGGCTACTTTTGTATAGGTATACCTATTACATGTATTTTATATGAAATTGTGATAGCATGAATAAATGAATCTGAACATGAGTCTGTACTCGTGCACTATTTGATACTAGCGCTAAATGAACGAGCTACCGTTCTATATTTTGTTTTTAATGAAAGAAACTATTATTGTTTTTTTTTTAATCAAGGACGTGTAGGTTGTTCCATCCTTGATTACAGCAAATAAATCGTGTACAAATGTTTCGAGAAATGCTCATTCAATGCTTCGACCCAATTTGCACACGTAGTTTTTTTCAGACAAACCAAACGTTACTCTGGCACCGCTTGCATCGACGGCGTGTCAGACAGTTCTGTAAACATGCATAGCGCTGTCACACTCACAAATGTGTAACGCACCTGTAGCCGTACGCCGTACCATTTGTTGCCAAGTACCTATCGGATATATTAAGTTGTAGGTACTCAATACTGGTCCCTCCGCGTTTATAAGGTATGATCTATCGGCTATAGAAACGACCAAAATGTAAGGAAGTGCACAGAAGAGACACGGTGACATTTATAGCTCGTAGCTGAGCCCGTAACTAGAAACATCGCCGTATCTCTATCGCTAGCTCCAATATATCATTGCGATCGCGATATAATGCTATACGTATCGAGTAAAACCTAACGTAACCGATTACTGTAGCCGTACCTTGAGTTGGAAAGTAAAAGATACGTTATATCGCGCTCGCACTGACATGTAGGAGCGAGCGTGATGGCCTGCTTTACTTATGAGAAAAACCTAACGACCTAATTACCGATACATGTAAACGATACGGCTACTGGAGACCTTCCGCGTACAACGAACATCGAGCATCTGTCTTTGTCAGTAATAAAGTCTCGGAGTGACAGAGTCAGTAGCACAAAAGTTTGAATGATGAATTGTCAAAATCGCTTACTTTATGCCCGCAACTAAAGGTTGCGTAATGAAAAAAGTACGGCCATTCCGGGCGGTCTGTGGCGGCCACTTTTCCTTCGCACGCGCGCGCTTACATCAACTGTTTTGGTAGACAACTAGAAAGGGTAAGGGTGTTATATTTTCCTACAGTGGATGTCAATAGAGACGGTAAGAGGCGATACTTAATTTTGACATGATTAAAATTATCTTACTGGAGGTTTATTACCTACCGTGTATATTTGGCAAGTAGGGTTTCCTCGAATTAGCGTACTGTAATTGATGTGATGCTGATTTATTATAAAATCCTGAGGGTACATTAGTAACTAATTAGTAATTATGTTATTCATTAAAACGTACTCTATTTCATTATTTTTAGATAGGTTTAATTAGAAGTATAATACAATTTGCATCCATAGGTAAAAAATAATTCGGAGCGCAACGTTATGCAATATATTATTATTATACCGTTCACCAGTAGAAAACAACGAAATGTAAACAAACCTGATATCTTGCATTAGGTAGGTATTTCATAAGCATGCACTTTTAGAACACAATCTTGGTTTTATCACCAACTTAACCTTCAACCTTGAGTTGTCATACATTTTATTGTTTATTGATAATTGTTGATATTTAAATAAATAAATAAATATCTTGGGACGTCTTACACAAATCGACCTAGTCCCACGGTGAACTCAGTTAAGGCTTGTGATGTGGGTACCAGGCGACGATATATATACACGGTGTAATGTCAGCATTCCGAAAGATTTTAATGCTGGATTCCTGACCATATGTAGAGTCTTTAATGTTACATAAAATTTCCTGGATTCGGCTTGGTTTCAGAGATAATCAACCTTTTCTCGAAATAAGTTTTTCGACGTAACTCGTCATTTAACTTCTTTTGGATTACAATGCTACCACAATGTGTTCTAATATTACCACACCTTTTGCCTAACAATCAAAAAATACGAATAGACTTGACGAAATAACCTATACCTAAAAAATACAAATGAAATAAATAATTTAAACAAATTGTTGTTATGATAAAAAGTACTGGAAATGTTAAAAAGTATTCAAATCGGCCTAAAAAAAAAAGATGGTGGAATTTACATTAGGTCTCATAATATTTTTTGTTTATTTTGATGTCTAGAATGCATAGTTAAAATCTTTCGCAATGCTCGCGTAACACCGTGTATAATAGATAGATACTTAAATACATAGACAGCCGGGATCGCCTGGATTCGAACCCGGAACCTCCAGCTTCGTAGGCAGGGTCACTATCAACTAGGCTACAGAGGCTGATTAGTATTAACGTAAAAATATATCTGCGAACGAACGAAACGGCCATACATTTATCAACACATGACACAGAAAGTAAATAATAATATGTAGAAAATTACACCTTCGCTGCGGCAATTATAGTACACTAAACGAAGGAAATTCAGAGGAAAAAACTCGTGTATAAGCGAATTTTGACATAGTTGCAGGGAATGGTGTTTTAAACCACATACTAAAAGTACTGGTGGTTAGGGGTGGAGCTAACGGGGGGAGAGGGGTGTAAAGGTCCTTATTTTTAATTTTTCGTAAATAACTCGTAAACCGTGGCTTATAGTAAAAAACGTTCTAGTACATAAGTAATCTACATAAAATTCTCTACAAAAAAGATGTACGCATATTTCCTCTAGGATCAATGTGTCATGAGATAAGAAAGCAAGATGGACACTAAAGAAATAAACACATTTGTTTAAGTTGGTATGACACGTACAGAATGCTCGCGAGAATTTCAAAAGATTTTAATGCTCAATTCCTGACCATATTTAGAGTCTTTAATGTCATATAAAATTTCCCGGATTCGGCTTGGTTTCAGAGATAATCAACCTTTTTTTCGAAATAAGTTTTTCGACTTAACTCGTCATAAAATTTATTTTTGATTACAATGCTACCACAATGTGTTTTAATATTACCACACCTTTTGCCTGGCAACCAAAAAATGGGAATAAACTTGACGAAATAACCTGTCCCTAAAAAAAATATTAAAACAAATAATTTTAACAAATTGTTGTTATGGTAAAATGTACTGGAAATGTCAAAAGTATTCAAAATATCTAAAAAAAAAAGAGAAAAAAAAATTTTTTTTCGGCGTTATTTGACATTAGGTCTCATAATAATTTTTGTTTATTTTGATATCTAGAATGCATACTTAAAATCTTTTGAAATGCTCGCGCCCGGGCGCGCCCTGAATGCTTATTTGTAAAAATACAATTCCTAATTATCTTCTAAACCTAAAATATTCTCATAAACATCGTCAAAAGATTTTAACTATGCATTCTAGACATCAAAACAAACAAAAATTATTATGACACCTAATGTCAAATACCACCAAAAGAAAAATATTTTTTTCTTTTTTTTTAGATTTTTTGCATACTTTTGAACATTTCCAGTACTTTTTATCATGACAACAATTTGTTAAAATTATTTATTTTAATATTTTTTAGGGACAGGTTATTTCGTCAAGTTAATTCCCATTTTTTGATTGCCAGGCAAAAGGTGTGGTAATATTAAAACACATTGTGGTAGCATTGTAATCAAAAAGAAGTTTTATGACGAGTTACGTCGAAAAACTTATTTCGAAAAAAAGGTTGATTATCTCTGAAACCAAGCCGAATCTAGGAAATTTTATATGACATTAAAGACTCTAAATATGGTCAGGAATTGAGCATTAAAATCTTTTGAAATTCTCGCGAGTATTCTGTACGTGTCATACCAACTTAAACAAATGTGTTTATTTCTTTAGTGTCCATCTTCTTGCTTTCTTATCTCATGACACATTGATCCTAGAGGAAATATGCGTACATCTTTTTTGTAGAGAATTTTATGTAGCTTACTTATGTACTAGAACGTTTTTTGCTACAAGCCACGGTTTACGAGTTATTCACGAAAAATTAAAAATAAGGACCTTTACACCCCCCTCCCCCCGTTAGCTCCACCCCTAACCACCAGTACTTTTAGTAAGTGATTTAAAACACCATTCCCTACAACTATGCCAAAATTCGCTTATACACGAGTTATTTCCCCCGATAGGCAACTTTTGGTTTTCGTTAGGTGGGCTATTAGTTTAACTCGTAATCAACCATGGATATTTTGTAAGGGGGCGAAAGACTTCCTACCACATTGAACGTGTTAAACAAGGTTTTATCAAAAGTAACCTAGCCCCTATTTCGCCATGATACCTAATATCTAATAGGTGCGACAATTGTAATAATTACCGTTTCCCCTATTGCAGGCACCCTTAGCCTACGGTTACCACTTACCATTGGACTTGTCATGTGGTTGTTTCCGACCAACATAAAATAAATTGCAAGAACTTTTAGATATCAACAACTTTTTAGCGAAGCAAAATTGCAATTGTCGCAAAAGACATGTCAAGCCGAGCCTCATGTCAAGAATTAAGGAAAATTGTTCCAAGCTTTAGGACAATACTTACGACTTTCGGAATGTAAATAGTGCATTACGTCACAAGTGCGAAAAACATCGAGTTTCGAAACGAGTGGCGATGTTTTAAAACACGACAGATAGGGAGTATTTTAAATCGACACGAGTTACGAATTTCGTT
>JALPQI010008472.1:0-58680 GCA_025490895.1 Thaumatotibia leucotreta | reverse complement strand
TTTAAAAATAAAGTCGCTTTTCCTTTATTTTACATAACACAAAAGAATTCTGAGTATAACCTCAACTTAAACAAGCTTTTTATTCATAATTTGACAAAAATCGAATATGTCCTTTTTAAATCACAATGGGCAGGACGAGGTTAAAATCAACTTACAAAAAATCATTAGTCCGCATTGGCAAGTCTTACATTGAGATGTTTATCAAAAAGTTATAAGTTAATTACGCGATCTTGGTGTTTAGAAATGTGTGTATAGATTTTAAGAGAGTTGGCAACGCTTGTGTAGCAGCATTTACTATGACATGATGGTCTAAATAAGTAGATAAATAGTTACTAAGAATACATCTAAGATCGACTAGTAAAATAGATATTTGACAATTCTGAATATAATCGCGTGTGATCACAGAGGCATAAAATAAATGTGTTAAATATGTACCAAAAGAAAAAAAATACACGAAATTCAAGATTTTAACGCAAATATCCAACACTAAACTCAAAACGCTTGGTAACATATTGAACTGTCGTTCGGGACTCAATAGGTTGCCGGCTCAGTACGCGAAAACGAATTCAAGCTATCGATCAAACGCCGCAAGTCACAAGAGACAGCCCCAAAAGTCTGAAATAACTCGATTTATGTGTAAATTCGAATGTCAACTGTTCACGGGACCAGCCATTTCAATACAATTGATTGCCGCTTGCGATGTTGACCCGCGTGTTCCCGAGTTGAACATTAAATTGTGACATATAAAGTACTTTAATGCAAAGAGACAAGCTCATCATAAGAACAGTCAATCTATCGCTGGATACGTTAGTGTGACCGCGTTCATAGGTCAAGTAAAAATTAAAATGGGATGTTTCATTTGAACTTGGATAGAAGTATTAATTCACTGTGATGTTTACGTAATATTTTTGGTAAATGTATTAAATCTATAATAAAATAAAAGTTTACGATTCTTACATACGTAATTTCGCTTCACTAACATTCATGTAAATTTGTAAATTACATAAAATAATGAGTAGTACCTACATAAAGAGCATAAAACATTTTAAAATATTGGGCTGATTAGGGCTGTGTCTTACCCCGTTTCCATTTAAAATTTAAACAATATAAACAAGTAATTTCTGTCCTACCCAATGCGTAATACAATATTTGTTTAATACTTTCATCCTACTTATTAAAAAAAAACTATCTGTTATTAGATAATTTGGATACCAGCCGTCAACATTGACAAGAGGTTTGCCAACTTTCATATGCAACAGATTTGAAACAGTTTCATATTCTATATGATTCAGTTTCTTTATGACGAATTCAGCTGATATTGAAGAAAAATACTTCATGTGAAGTCCTTGAGTTGTTTCTGTCTCTTTTACATCACTAATTAGTAAATACGTTTTGGTTGAAATATTACATACTAGGGTCGTTTCGCGGTAACGTTTTGCGGTTCGTTGCTCTGTCTGGGATAATTCGTGTTTAGTTAATTAAATAATTATTGTCTATTTTGTCATTAATGGAACTGTCGGCAGTATTACGAGTAATTCTATTTCATTTAAACATAAGAATTCCGCTGTAAGTGTCATCATCATCATCATCATCATATCAGCCGAAAGACGTCCACTGCTGAACATAGGCTTCTCCCAAAGATTGCCACAATGACCGGTCCTGCGCCACCCGCATCCAGCGGACTCCTGCGACCTTCACCAGGTCTAAGTATACATATATTTAATTAAGTAAGTAAAAGTTTTGAATGTTAGCTTTCGTCAGACTTAATAATAACTATAAATATAATTAAACGGTTAAACTCAAGTGTATTTAGATTTTTTTGTGAAACACATCAAATTATTTTATTAATACCTAAAATAAAATTCATATTTTCTTCGGTTACCGCGAGGATTACACATGAAATAAAACTATGAAAACGGATAAATTCGCGTATGTTAATTTAGTTTTTTAACTTCATCCCGATGTTTCGAACACTTTACAGGGTTCGTGGTCTACGAGCGACTGACAATGGAGAAAATTTAATAGGCTACCTCCATCAAAATAGGAAAGATAAGTACAGAACTACCCACAAAGAAAAATATACTAAACCATAGACAATACATTTTAAGGGTGGATGTACAATTGTACATACCTACATACAAAATTTGCAAATTAAGCTAGTTATTCATTACAAGTACCTATTTTCAGAATGAAGACAAAGACAAAATAGTAATGTTGATCTTAAGATGTACTACAATTTTTTTTTGTAAAGAGTAAAGTTGTCCCGCTTAGTTTCTTGCCGGTCCCAATATTGGGATACCTTCCTAACAATACAACCATACAAAGGAAGGAAATACTTCTCAGGCAGAGGCGTAGGGATAGAACCGGCGTAGATTATTTATTTTGTCTTTGTCTTCATTCTGAAAATACTTGTAATAAATAAAATAACTAGCTTAATTCTACATCATTCATACACGAACATTTCAAACAGAAAACGTTTCATGAATAGTGTGATGATGAACAATGAATGATGAATAAATGAACTTAGCAAGCCGATAAATACTTATCGTTTGTGCTTTTCCATCTCATCAAAAATCTATATCGGCTTGCCAAGCTAGGTAGGAGATGTTTACGATTAAGGAAGTTCTAATCTATGCTAAGAGGTTACATGAGAAATGGAATTAATACATCATTTCCCTGCAATTCCCTGCTCTATGTCACCTGAGTGCAACGTTTTAGCTTTGTGAATAGGAAACGCAGTAATGCGATTTTAAATGAATTTATGACACGCATATGCATCGAAGCTTGTTTGTTCAAGGCTTTGCATATGGAACTAATACTAATGTATTTTACCACGTATTTAGGTACATCTATTACTCTTAGCGATTTCGGCTTTCAGTTAGTTCTATTATATTTCGTATGTCCTGATTTTGTGTTTATGCGGATTACCATTATGTTGCCTTTCCAATTTCTACCTAGGGCTATGATATTGTACGAATATCACTTTATCTAAAGGTAATAGTATTATTTTCAAGCAAGTGATTTATTAGTAAACGCAGGTGACATAATGGTTGTCTACAAAGTTAATTGTCGGAATTTTGCAAAAAGACATATAACACCAAATATTAGAATTACAAGTGACAAAGTGACAAGCAATGTGAAAAAATTTGTAGTTATCCGTTCCAGTGCCCATTCAGTATAGCATTCTGATAAAAAAATAGAAGAAAAAAATTGTTCGCGAAAAATATATATATATTAAGGGTTGGCTTACTTGGGGGACAAGCCCCATATAAAATCGAGAAAAAATAAACTTCATTTTCCTAATCAATATAAGATACTGAATCGGCCTTTAAACAGATCACGGTACGTATATATCTATTTATTTGTCCATAACTGTGCTGTCACCCTATAAGTGGTACCGTAGTGTAACTTGACACAGAAATCACCAAATAAAAAATAAAAAAACCGATCACCACCGATTTCTCCAAGATGCCATCATCAGACCCTGATTTGGTGCCAACGGGGCTATTACGGGGTATACAAAATCGATTAAAATAATTAAATTGATTCGCGATTCTCGGACTTATCGAGTACCTTACATGCCAAAAATAAAATAAAATAAATCTGTTGAATTGAGAACCTTCTTCTTTGAAGTCGGCCAATAAAATGACGCAGATGGTGTCACCCGGCTTTCGCATAATACAAAACAGCTGTGTTCTGTTGAATCTGCTCTCAAATTGCATTAAAACTCAGAGCACGAAATCGTCTCCGCTGGAGAATCGTTTGTGTGTTTCCATGTTTGTAGATAGTCAATAGCTGCGGGAAAAATCTAGTTTACAAGAAATTGAACTAGTAACTCGCTTAAAAAGTTGTGCATGTGGCGTCTAGTTTAAACTAGTAAGTAGGTTACACGAGTTTCGAACTGTCTATGAACTAAAGCCTTAAGAAATGATATTTCACGACACGTACTATTTTGTATTGTGTTGGTTTAGAGTTCTACACCATTTCTGTTCAGTCGATGGCCCGAAATTCAGTTTATGGTGGGACGTATTTCAATTTTTTTTTGGCTTTTACCAATATCTATACCTAGTTATTCAGCAAACAAAGTTTAATTTCTTAAAATACAATGCAAATAAGGCGGTCTTGATACCAAAGACAATTTCGTAGATTGATGAATTTAAACAAAGATTTATTTTTTATCATTGGGTAGGTACATTTTTTCGATCGCGTTATTAGAAGGTCGTTTGCAGCGCAAGTGCTACATAGCTCTAGTATTATACATTTTAGAATAACAAAGTGTCTAAAAAAAATCAGACAAGAGCTTGTCGGGCTATGCTGGGAAGGGTTCCGTAGTTATGCAAAAACAGCAGGGCCAATTATGTTCGAAATTGTGTTGTTTAACCACCGCCGCCTGCTTCGATAGCAAAGAGAAATCATTGTTATGGCTGGTGTCCGGACCTTTTTTCTATGGTTCCATCTCTTATCCATCCAACCTTCATCACCATAACTTATTAGTCTTTTCCATATAATCTCCAATAGCCTCTATACTTCTGTTGGGACCGGTACATGGATATTTATTTTTGTGCCCGTGAATGAGTTGCAGCTGATGTACAACACTAATAACACATTCTCAAAAATTTAAAATGGTTAAAAAACAACAAACAGGTATCGGCAGGGAGTAACGCTCAATCGCAAACGAAAATGTACCAGAACGTGGTGAAAGTCATCAGATCGGTTACTTTTTCCACATAAGTGAAATAGACGAGACTATAATTACGAAATTGCACCCTAAGTGTATCCGATATCGGGTCGGACAATGTAAAAACACTCTCAAGTTAGATGTCGTTAGCGAGATAGGGTTTGGCGCCCAGCCAAATCCGTTTTTGACATTGGTACGCGTTCGTAAAGACGGTGTGATAAATAAAGATTTATGAGCCTTAGTTTTATAGCTAAGCTCTAAGGAGTTTTTAGCGCTAGCGGTGAATCTGGATTTCGGGGTTTATGTGTATCTGACCAATTTTGTTACATTTTATAGGTGTACGCTTGCTCGAAAAGATTGTTTACCTAAATAGCTCATATGTATCGTCGTGTAAGATACTTGAAAAATGGTGTTATTGCTTTTAAGGGCTAATTAATCATTATCATAATATTTTAAAAAATAGATAGCAGGAGAAACTTTACATTTCTCTCGATTTTTTTTATTTTGGGTCCGGCCTAGTCGTCTGAACCGAAAAAATATAGATGGTCAGATGCGATTCTTGTCACAAATTCACCAATTACTTTTTCTTAGGTTCCCTAAGGAAAGCAGAAGTCCGGCCAACTTGGAGTGCACATCAACGAAAAGAGACATGGTGGTCTCGATCTTCAGCAATGAGGTTGCGACGTAGAAGAAGCACAAGATAGTGATAGACTTCAAGGGCATTAACTAATGACTAACCTGTGGTATCTTGAACAGCCTGAGCAGATTGGCGACCTGCACTGAGGTGACACTAGAGGCCGCTCCGACCACTCCGGATATCACCTTCCTCACAGCAGTTGCATTGCAGGCGTATTCAGCGTCGTCGATGTTACTGATGGACCCTGGAAAAAATATTTTATTACATTTTGGGCCTCCGCACGACGCGAGCGCCCGCTGATTACGCACGCTCAGTATTAAAATCCGTCGCGCGCGCCTGCACGAGTTAGCGCTATTCATACAATTTCTCGTTAGGTAAACGTCGAGCACGTCGAGCGTTCGTTCCGAGTAATCAGCGTTAGCTAGCAGGCCCTTACGAAAATGTAAACATAAATCAAAAATTGCTTATTGAAAGCTGGAGCCTAATTGGTGACAAATTATGACTATAGTTTGTAATAGGCATAGTAACTATGTAACAGTCCGTTTAGATCCTAAAGAATCACACACCAAGAGGCTGTGTCACTTTTGTGCATATCTAATTGTAGGGGAAATGTTTTCTAATGCTAAAATCACAAACTCGAATAACTTATAAACTTACGTACTTATTTATGAACTATCTCGTGACCCAATACGGACTACCTATTATTTGATGAGCTACTTCTGAATTGAACTGAAATAGAGTTGGATCCAACTCAGTGCACATAACGAAGATCAACAACAAAGCCAAAACTGACATCTGTCTGAATACCTACGATTCAAAAGGTTCAAGAAAACTGCAGCAAGTAGAAAGTTCCATTTCCTCCGCAATAAAACTCTTTGAGCTTCACTATTTGATCTAAACGTATAAAGATACAACTGACGACGCTGGCTGCAGTCCAACTTTTGATTTTGCTCGGTACTCCGACTTCGTATCTTTAAATCTGGAAGGTTTGGCATCTGCTAATATGGATAGCACTTCGTTCATTTTCTGATTTGTTGACACTGTATTGTGGGTTTTAAAATATAAGTGATAACTGATAAGTCAAGCAATGTAGTAACTACATTGCTTGACTTATCAGTTATCACATACAACTGTTGTACAAGTGGCAGAATATTCTCAAAACTAACTGATTTTACTGGTTGTTTTATTGAGACAATTCTCATGCAAGTTATTGATGAGAACATTTTCTTTATGAAAGTTGACGATGGCTTAATTTCACATTTGAGTTACACACTGGTATATTTTATCAACTCCACGAGAATCTACTCTTTGGTGCTTTCAAGACAAGTCACAAGGATGATGTCATTGTAAATGAATGCTTGTACTGACATTTTTTAAATGAACCGTTCGTCTGGTGGTTACTTTTTTTAATATAATGGCACAACAAAGTGGCTGATAACAACAAAATAATCAGAACATTTACCTTTAATGAAATCCACAGCCATCTCCAGTCCGTAAGTATCCTTATCGCAGTCATCCAGAATATGAGTACCCAAAGTCACACCAGGAATCAATTTCAACTCATTAATATAATCCAACGTATACAACATCGTTTCCAAGGCTTGAACTCCACCCTGCGGCATCACAGGTCCACACGTCATGTTGTCAGATCTTTCATGGACCATCATTAACCCACCCAAAACCAAATCCCCTTCAATGACAGCCTCTCTCTTGATGGGCCAATGGAGATGCTTCTTATCCTTCATTTCGCCGACTTGGTCATTCGACATGTTCACCCAATCGTGTTTTCTTTCATCTAATACTAAGTTCTGGTATAGGTCATCGTTGATTGGGAAGCTGAAGTCTAGGGTGCCGGATTTGTGTCGGTGGCGGTGATGGTGCTTCGGGCGGTCATCTTCTGGTCTCATTTCGGTGTGGTGTAGAAGCAGCAGGAGCGGGAAGGCAGCCAGCCAGTGGCCCACCATGGTGCTTGTCTCATGCCACCAATATCAAATGCTTGGTCCATGATGTTTGGTGAAGCGTGTTCATTTTAATCTGAAACAATTGATACTGTATTTAATACAAAATACTTAGGTACAGTAAAGGGTAACGGACGCAGTTCAATAGAGTGGAAAGCTCAGTGACGTGTCACTTTTAATGCTTGTGTAAACATTTACCCCTTTGTTCATTAAGGGTTGCACTAAACCGTCTTTCTGCGTAAAATCGTTAGCTTAAATAATACTGTATGACAAGTTTCTTAGTAATCTACTGTGTAATGTTAAAATCAACATGTCAAGTGTGGTTTGTGCAACCCACCGTAAAACTTACGAGCACCGTAAACCTTACGCAAATAACAAATTGACAAAATAACAATAACTGACAATGGTTTTTCTGTACGTTTATTAAATTAATATTAATTGTTAAATATTTTAGTATTGATAATCAATAATCATAAATAATGAGAGAAAATTAAAATCCCCTAGAGTAAAATAAAGTAAATTAGGTAAGTACCTCTATAAAAATAATCGTAACATTTAAAGATAATAATACATTTTGTAGGTACAAATTGTTAATTCTTGTAGTGATGAACAAGCTCTATACAAATACAATCATCTTATGCGAAATTACACAAAGTATTCTTCTGATACGCAAAGGTTATTAGGGACTCAAATACTTATTGTAAGAAGGTTCAACGGGCTACATTCGAATTTGAAAATTAGGTGTCAACTTCTTGTTCTCACTTATAAGTCTTATAACTACTTTCCTTTACACTAACCTACTTCATAAATGCAAATCATCTTCCGATTAGTACACATTTGTCAAAGTGTCCAATTAGGATAAAACGCGTATCATGTACGGTTAGTTAAAAAGTCATGTATCCACTTTTTCACAACAGTAACTGTAACTGACTGTACTTAATTTGGAGTTGATACGCGTGTATGACTACGCAGCTACAGGCACCTATAGGTGACTTTATCGGCCAGTAGGAATTGGCAATGTACGGGATGGTATCTTAAAAAGTTATTACATACTTACTTTAAGTATGTGCTAGCCTCTCTAGAATTTAGAGGATTTGGAATCGAGCCGAATTTTCCTGCAATGTCATGAAAATACCTTCAAATATAAAATAAAACGTTATAGGAAACCTGGAACATGCCCAATACCTTAGTTCTATTTTCGTATAACTTATATTATCGTACATAATTTTACCCTAAACTCGCATTTTAGGTATGTTGTTAAGACATCACAGGGCAGTCTAAAACCACATTTTGCAAGCAAAAAAAAGTTGTGCTAGCTGCGTAGTACGTGAAAAAGTGTAAAATTTACGGCCATTTTTTAGTTTCTGATTTTTATTAAAAAAACCTTTCGTTTTATGAGATCATACGTTATTAAACGTTTAAATACTAATAAATTTCCAATAAGTTGAGCTAACATGCATTACCGTAGGTCTTATAGTTTCAGAGATTCGAGACTTTAAAAAGTACTCTTTTTTGTAAACTAGATGACATTTTGTGTTTTGCTAACGTTTTCGGCTTAATATCGCCTCACCTAATTATGCTACGAAAAACATGCAATAATGACCTTATAGCACACTTAATATTCTTTAATTTAAGGGTAAAATCAGGTCAGTGAACTATGTAGTTGAAAGTATAAACGCGAAATTCAAAAGGCCGGAGGCCCGCTATCTAAGTTTTTCATACAAATCGCAAGTCGAGTTGCAAAGCTGCAATTTTGGTATATTATAAAGGCCTTATAGATACATACGAAAATACATATTACAAGAAAAATTAAAAAATAATTTAGGCATATTACGTAAAAAATGGAAAAAAATCGTACTTTTTTTAGTTTTTGACGTTTAACTAAAAATCTATTATCTCTTTGATACTGGTTGCTATAAAACTAAGAAAGAACATTAGAAAGGATTTGAGCTACGTTGTATCACCGTAAGATATATGATATATATATATTTTGAGATACGACATTTCAAATATAGTGCCCTTTTATCAAAACATAAACTAGGTTAGTTACGTTAAAGCTATTCACTAAATATTGACCAAACGTTCGCGCTTAAAAAAACAGTAATTGTAGATAATAACTATATTAAATTTGCAACAAATTGAGCCGATAATAATTACTGTAAGTGTTATAGTTGGGGGTTTACGAGGCTTCATAACATGGATTTATTTTCTTAACTTAATGAAGGGCACATTATGAAATGGTATATCTCTAGATCTATATGACTTAGGGTAACGCAAGGTAGCTCAAATCCTTTCAAATTTAATATTCTTTATAAATTTTGTAGCAATTAGTGTTAAAAAGATAATAGTTTTTTAATTAAATGTAAAAAAGTAAAAGAAGTCCAATATTTTTTCAGTTTTTTTCGTCCAATGCCGAAATTCCTTTTTTGTTTTTCTTGTAATATGCATTTTTGTACGTCCTTATAGGGCCTATATATTCTACTAAAATTGCAGCTTTGCAACACGACTTGCGATTTGTATGAAAAACTTAAATAGCGGGCCTACTGCCTTTTGAATTACGCGTTTTTATTTTCAATTACAAAGTTTGCTGACATGGTTTTACCCTTTAACGAAAGAATAATAAGTGCGCTATAAGGTCATTATTGCATGTTTTTCGTAGCATAATTAGGTGAGGCGATATTAAGCCGAAAACGTTAGCAAAACTCAAAATAACGCTAGTTTACAAAAAAGAGTACTTTTCGAAGTCGCAAATCTCTGAAACTATAAGACCTACGGTAATACATGTTAGCTCAACTTGTTAGAAATTTATTATTCTTTAAAC
This sequence comes from Thaumatotibia leucotreta, assembly GCA_025490895.1. Classification (NCBI taxonomy): domain Eukaryota; kingdom Metazoa; phylum Arthropoda; class Insecta; order Lepidoptera; family Tortricidae; genus Thaumatotibia; species Thaumatotibia leucotreta. The sequence goes on along the minus strand of JALPQI010008472.1, from coordinate 48,586 downwards.
GCTTTCTAACATATAATGTCAAAAAACGTAAGGTTTTCTTAATAAAAATCAGAAACTGAAAAATGACCGTAAATTTCGCAGTTTTTCACGTACTACGTAACTAGGTAGCACAACTTTTTTTTGCTTGCAAAATGCGGTTTTATAGTGGCCTATGGTGTCTAAACGACATACCAAAAATGCAGCTATACTGCATGCTTTGCGAGTTTAATGTAAAGTTTGACCGTACTATTATGTCAAGTATTGTAATTATTTTTGTGTGTCAAATCGTGTACCTACCTATTGTAAAAGGTAGCGTCTTCAACTTAGTAGGTATAATGCCCATCTTCTACCAAATGCGAAGTTGACTCATCATAATCAATCACTCTTTTAACTGGAGCTTGCAGCCGTAAACTACATACTTATAGCCTTATTCATAAATGTCTCCTAATTTAATAAGCCGCTAACTATTAGGTATTTGTCCCTTTCGCTCTTAGAGACAGGTTGATAAAATCGAAAGAAAAAACAATACTTAGCGGCTGCTAAGTTAGGAGACGTTTATGAATAAGGGGGTAAGACTTCACCAGCGATGAACGTGAAAACGAGCCATTAAGGCACTGGTCTCACCGCGAGCTACTAAGCTATGAACTATCGGCTATAAACACGAACAAAAGATACGCACTCCCGTGTCTCTTTTATTTACACAAGAGTGCGTATCTTTTGTTCGTGTTTATAGCCGATACTTCATAGCTTAGTAGCTCGCGGTGAGACCAGTGCCTTATGAGTCCGCATGCGGCGGAAGCGGGTGAAAGTGGGATGCAATAAAATGAGATCAATCTGAGAAAGTTCGAATGACGCTCTGCAAATCGTACCGTAGGTGGGTAAACATCATTTACGTTTATTTATTTAGGCCCAATTTTACTAAGTTGGGTGGACTTAAAGGCAATCCACTACGATCTACGTTACACATACTGAGAACCAAGTAGATTTTTAAAATTGATTGAGGGAATTGATTTGGTATTCATTTCGGCCTATATCGCTCCCACTCGTAAGGTCCAATTTCACTCATACTTTGTCAAATCAGAAATTATATTTTATCTGAAAGCGTGCCACGCTCATTGCGTCTCATATACAAGCTGTTTTTTTTATTATTTTAGTAACTTAACAACAGTAAAAGTTATATTTGACCTAAATATCCTTTCCTAAAATTTAACGGAAAAAATACCACTATTACGTGTACCTATGTCACAAGTATCAAAATCGCTTTAATAATATTAGAGTTGACGCCGCCGATGCATCGACGCATCGCATCGGTTTAAATACTCGTAATTCGAAACTTCGTAGTTTGAATAATGTAACATGCGTGACCCTTTTTTTGGTCTTTCAGATTGGACAAAGGGACATTTTCGCAATATTATCAACTTTGGTGTTACCTATATATTATGTTATATCCATATTATTGCCAACAATGACGCCCATCTGTCCGGTTTTTGATTGCTGTAGAGGTCATCACATTGTCCTTAGACAAATAATGAGTTTATGAAGACAATCTCGAGGAATATTAGAAAATAATATAACCAATAATCAAGGGAATACATTATCCATGTACTCGTAGAAAGACCTTGACACAAGATTTGTCTACAGACGTCTGAAGTCTTAATAAAGAATATGTTTCAGGCTCACGAGTTTTTTAAGCATTTATAGGGCGATAACAGAGAAGAGTACACGGTTAACTTAGGTACCTTTGTAATATACAGGGTGTTGCCTGTAACAGGAGCAAAAAATGAAACGGTACACTAATAACCCAATAAATAGTCATAATTTAATAGTTAAAACTTAAAAAAAAAAATTTTTTTGCAAAAAAAATATTTTTTTTTCCTTTTTTTTATGTAGTTTTACTGCAGTCGACTTATACCAAAAAAATTAAATCGGTGTAACACAAAAAAAAATTTTTTTTTTGCTAAACCAGTTAAAAAACCATGATTTCAAAAAAACTTTTTAGCTCATTTAGTTTTATGTCCACTGAACTACCAATATGTTTAATCATTAATAAGGTACAATGTTGTGATACCTAGATACATCACTCATAGGTCGTAACTTTAACATACTGTTTCTCCTTAATGGATAACTTTAAAACACTGGGACCTTTTGCGAATAACTAGAGGCAGTCAGAGGAGTCTTCCATTTGATTTTTTGCTCCTGTTACAGGCAACACCCTGTATGATCAATGCAAAAATATCTAATCATAAGGCCAAGATTCCACAAGATTTAAACATTTATTCATTCTTTATAGATACTACGAATATTTATCTATTCGTTATTGTACTATTTATATCTTCAAATAATTTATGTCTTCAGTTGACGTTCCTAAAAGAATAAAGAAAGTTAGATACAAATAGGTATAGAAAGTTGCTAATTTAAAACCTCCGTGTCTACATTAAGTTGGTAAGTTATTTTGCAAAAAACTAATGTTTTTCTATCACGATTTCGCTTTTAGACTTCTTGCTATTCTTAAGCTTTGCGTTTGCTACTAACATTTATCATTGAATTTGTCCTTGACAAGTACAGTCGCCATAAGATATATCGGATTGTCCAGGACACTCACTAATATCAGAACAATATCACACAAGTTGCCAATCGGTAACGCTTAGTAGCGTATCGTAGTTTTCCCTCTCTGTCACTCTTTCATATTAGTGAGACAAAGACAGTTAGCTGCCTTTCGTTTACGATTGACGATTAAGCGTTAGCGATTGGCAACTTGTCTAAGCACCCAGGACTCGTGTTTGCGTTAGTGTAATGTTTAGATTTTTCTGAACACCGTGGCCGTTTCGACATATCTGATGCATAAACTGCAGGACATCCGTCTCTCTTATTCTGCGGCCACGATATTGGTCTAAGGCGACCGGCTTAGCGGTAAATCATACGTGCCAGAGGGAATACCCATATCGGCATCCCTCTCCAACTCATGGATTCGTTCACAGCTGATCGCCTTTGACCAATTTCGTAGCCAGGCCATTAAACTAATGAAATGACACTTTTGTTGCAGCGACAGAGCCAAATTTAAGTACTTTGAAGTTCCCTGTACCTACACATGCGGCACGATCGAATTTATACCTGAATATAATACCATGAATATTTATTCAGGTATAAATTCGATCGTGCCACAGTAGGAATTAGACAGACTGGGGAAATGAAGATGAAGGCGCTTGAGAGCAAGGCATGCCCATACATTTCACGGGCCTTCACTTTCCGATCTAACTCTATGTGGAATTCCAATACCGATAAGTAGCCTTCAATTGATTTCACATCCGATTCCGCTTGGAATTCCAATTCATTCCTCCTCAAGATCAAATCAAACACCTTCCCAACGTATAACAAATACGTAAATCCAGAATTGTCACGGTTTCTTCCCGAAAACACGTTCGATCGGAAAAGGACGAGTTCCCAGGAGACTTTCGTGGAAATCGTGGAATACGAGTAAGTAATTAAATAAAACTCCCGTAAAGGAAAACGGTGGGTTCGTCAAGAAACGCGGTACGCTACATGAGCGGAAAGATAATAAATCATAATGTAATTTTCAGTAGGACGACGACGGTCACGTAGGTAAGTACAGTCGTCGTGCGTATTATTCAAGTATTCCATCATAATATTATATGAGTATATCCGATATGTAATGTTTCCATAAAATCATTTACAAGCTAGTTACACAATAAAAAGTAAAAATAAAAACCTTAACTACAAAACTAAAACTAAAATTGCTACATTACAATGGGTACAACTTATCTTAACTAATCTTAACAGGATAAGTGAAAAACATACTTAGTTGTAATGACAAATTATATAAATAGCCCATAAACACTTACTCAAACAAGTACCCCCGCATTGTTCCCGGCGCAAAAGTGCCCATTAAGCTCACTGCGTTGCCACGCTGAACCGCAATGGACAGTCTTTGCGCCAGGAACCAACCAGAGCGGGGGCCATGACCCCTATCACGCAGGCGGCGCCCCAACTCACTAAGAAATGGTGTACCTACCATGAGTATATTAATTCTCAAAAGGGAATTATTAGGTAGTTTTTACCACCTTATTTTGAAACTTATTCTGTCAGTGAAAAGGGTTGAATCCAATAAAAGGTTATTGGGCGTTTTTGACCCGCTTTATGATTTTTCGCGTACAGAGACCAAATTAGCTTTAAAATAAAGAATTAAATCTCACTTTTCTAAATATGTAATTTTTCCGTATGTATCAACCGGGAAAAAAAAGTTATTCGACTTTTTGTACCCAAAAGGGGTTGTTTTATGTTATACTTTCAGCATCGTATAATTGCGTAAACGGTTGTGACCCACTTTTCTGGTTTCGCCTAGCAAGATTGCGACTCATACCACTCAGTAGCACTTACATTTACCTACATTCCTAGCCCTATTTCGTTTGTGTACGCAGTGGGTCATATGCCCGAAAAAAATGCCCAATGACCTTTAGCCTCTATTAACTAGGGATTCTGTGGCATTTTCTTCTCTCATCATCTTCATTATATCAGTCAAAAGACCACTGCTGATGCGGAGTATTTTAGGGAGACCAAACATTGCCATAGCGACCTTCAGCAGAAATAAATAGAAGTTTTTGTGAAACTCAATCAATTTTTTATTTTTATAAATATTTTGATATTTCTTTTATTCCCAACTAACTTAATAGTTGGTGATCTTGGTCTATTTTTCTTTGAAATATGATATCCAATATTTATAACAGAAACAAATATTTATAACTAAACTAAAGTCGAAATGGTAGGGGAAGAGCGATGCCTACTGGAAACAGTAATGAATAGGAGAGGCACGATGATGGGCCACCTGATACGCCACGGCAGCTTCTTTCTGAATACCCTAGAGGGGAAGATCGAGGGCAAGAGAAGTAGAGGAAGGCCAAGAATTACATACCTCATCCAATTAAAGGAGAAAGTAGCTGTCAAGTCGTACTCAGATGTCAAAAGTCTTGCACAGAATAGAGAGGAATGGCGTTTACTCCACCGACAAGAGCGTAGCTCTTAAGTAATGAAGAAGAAGGGGCCGCGGCAGCGGCCGGCGAAGCGCCAGACCGACTATTAAAATAATACTCTTACTATTTACTTACTAAGTTTATTACCAAGTTTACATTTTTTAAATACCTATACATTATTTCAACATTTATATTTCTAGCAACATCATTACATTGACATAATCACGCGACAACAAATAATTACAACTTGCGAATATAGACGTTGTAACAGTTATAATAAGGAAAGTTATTGCTTTTAACATTCTAGAAATCATGCTGTATGGATTTTAAAAGTTATGGGCATCGACTTTTATGACTAACAATAATTTTATTATGACCTACATAAAACTGACCACCGATTTTATAATATTAATATTTATGACTTATGACAATATGACTAAAAAAAAATTCGGACCTACAACGTTATTCGCTTCAAAAATCGAACTTCAAACTTTATGGGAACCAATAGAGACCCGAAGAAGAAAATAACTAGGATTATCCTCGTGGACCACAAACAACACAAATTCTCACAATAAAGCTCAAATGCAATATACGAAATTAGTTCAATAGTATATTACTATAGGTAGAGGCTGTGAAAAACACGGCTTGCAAGCCCTTATTCACGCCGAAGCTTGTATAGTGTTTTTCTCAATGAAAAACAATATACAAGCTTCAAAACAGAACTGCTGCGTAGGTACATATTTTTTCACATCACCTATTCTAATACGGGACTTTTCTTCCCGGCTAGCAGGGATCAAAGTGGCACTTTTTTGTTTAAGGACTTTCTATTGCCAGCCTAAAAAATTACAATTAAATATGAAAATAAACAGTACGTTCATAATTGATAAAAATTTCTTCAGAATCGATTATTTGCATAAATATGTGATAATTATATGATTTATTTTTCTCATAGGTGGTGTGAAAAGCAGTATGTGTCACACGGTATCAAAATTATTTCGTCTTGGGCGTTAACGCTTGAATCCTTCATTACGCTCAGGATTCAATATCGACGCTGGAAAGGAGAAATTGGATAAGCGACACAGTGCGTACTTTACAGGAGAGGCAAAAAACCGCCGAGATTTTAGAAAAAAAATCATTAAAATGAATTAGGAGGCCAAATCAAATAATTGAAGCATTATTTATGGACATAGATATGTTTTCTATGTGATGTTTTAATTATTTAAAGTATTCAAGTGTTATTTAAGGATTTACTGTCGCTTAAGCAAAATGGTCGGAAAAATTGATTCAGGTAAATTTATCTAACCAACACGTTGTAAAAGAAATAAGGAAGGTAAAAAAGTCCACCCGAGACTTACATAACAAATTCATCATGTTAAAATTATCTAACTGCCGATATGGCCTACTTTATATTCGGGTAAAAATATATAAATTGAAAAAAATAGCATAAATATATCAGTAAGAAATATCCACATACTTAAAATGAGAAACTATTTTAGACTTCATAGTCAGTCATTTCAATTACAAGAGTAACATTCCGTGACTAGTAAACGAATTTACTTACACGTGAAAAAAGAAAGACACTGTTTTAGGTATTTTTATAACTTTATTCCAAAAGGTAAGTAAGTATGTGCGTTTTCTATTTGAGATCATTTCTCTTTATTTTAACTAGTTAATAGTGATACATCACTATGCATTTAAGGGTTGCATCATGCATCATGTATTTTCGACTCTATTGACAACATGTCAGAATTCAAATTAGAATAAATCTTTGTCAAGGTCATGCATTTAAGGGTTAAAACATGCAAAATCAACAAGAATAACTCGTTATTGAGCTAACAATAGTTAGTACCTACCTACAAACAACAAAACTAATGAAAACTATCTACTTTTAACAACCGTACCTGTTGGTATGTTTATCCATCGTATTACGTTATGATAACACTTAAAAAATAGTTTTAGTTAGTACCTATTTCTTTTTTTCTTTTTATTTATTAAAGTTCCAAAAACATTTTATTTAACGCAGAGTAAAAATTGACAGGACAACCCCTCTGCCAAATGTTTCTACATAACGTGACAAAGAATAAAATAGCAGACATTCATGTATGCAAATTGTTGCTAACTTTTTTACTGACATTTCATTCATGCAAGTTAGGATAAGTGACAGTAGTATTCTAATGTAAATTCAGGTAAAAAGGGATACCTAAGCGACATATGGTTCATAAATAAATGTAGGGGTAAAAATGGATAAACGCCAATAGTTCAGATATCATAGTTAAGTAATATTGTCTAACCGTCTTTAATTTAAAATTAAGATAAAGGTAAAATTGTCCAAACGACATGAGAACATATCATACAGTCAGGTAGAAATAGCTAACCCACAAGTGATGATTAGATGTTACACAGCAAAAATATCCAAGTAAAATTTAACCTGTCATGACAAATAGGTAAAATAATCCAAGATTCATTATGTTGAATTATATTTTATCTAATCTCCATTTTCTTAAAAGTTGTCAAAAACCAAGTCGTTTAGTAGTAAAAAATGATCGAAAGTTCTCTAAATCACCGATGGGATAAGCGACACAAAAGTTTTCAGATGGATACGAAACCTAGCTCATTCGACGCGGAAAAATTTGCCGATTCTAACGGTGTGTATAACTCAATATCTTCAAAAATGTCGCTTATCCAATTTCTCCTTTCCAACGTCGATATACACCCACGCCGGAAATATACCATTTTGATCCCTTGTGACACAATCTACTATTGTTTTAATGTGAGGTAATCTTTTACCAGGTAACATTGACTTTAGTTCTATGTTTCTTTACGGTCAAATGCCAAAATGCTTATTTTGCAGTCCTACGACTGGTAATTATGAAATTCCGCTACCTACATATTAAGCTTAGTCGTCGTACTTCGTAGTCCAATTTGGCATACTTACGTAATGTTAACATTTATTACAAGGAAATACCTTATCATTCGTTATTTAGATGGAAATTATCAATGTCTAGAAACTGGCGCAGTTTTTATTGACAATTGAAATATCAATTTCAGCACCTTTTAACTTACCGTTTCACAATGTACCGAGTTACAACGTAACTTAATTTCCCTTCGCGGAAATTCACCTCACAATGGATACCCTATTATGCATTCTTTCTTCCTTCTTCCTCCCCCATTTAATAATTATTCAAGTTAAAAGTTTCTCATTGCGGTGTCAACTGTACTCTGACAGGGCGTATTAATATTTTCGTAGTACCCCTTTCATACAAAATGGGTCAGAGGGCGTCGGTTTTTCGTGTTTCAATGTTTTGGGACGATCCAGGTCCACTGTGAAAACTGACACCTTGTTATGAAAAGGGTTTTGACTTTATCTTTAATATTTTCTTTTGGTAAAGGTTTGGGTACCCTTTGTAGGTACTTTATGATGTGTGACTTTGATGTGGCGTGTGAGAGTTAACAGTTAGAGGTAGTTAGGCTTCACGTGCGTCTGGCAGCTCGGCACGCCCTCACTTTGTGTCATCATCATCATCCGCCTATCTCAATCCACTGCTGGACGTAGGCCTCTCCTGTTAACTATGAGTATACAGGGTGTAATCGATAAGTGTTTACAGGCCATAATTCCTTAAATATGAGAGATATCAGAAAACTTTTAACTGATATCGAAAGTACGTTACCCAACGAGTAAAATTACACTAATAACTTTTTTAAATAAAATCAGAAAATTTAATATCCCAAATATTAACTTCAAACCCTTCCATACATTTAGTAGGTAACCGTTCATTCAAAGACTAGTTTAATACGAATATTTTTTCATTTAAGAATAAATGTTAGATTAATTGTTTCATAAGCGGTAGCTAGTATTATTATATTTATTATTTTATTATAATGTATTCGTACAAATAACGAATCTGTAACAGTTTTATCTCTTACGACACCCAACATTCTTTAAGGCTGTAAGTCGTCCTACTAAATGTATGGGAGCGCTTTAACTTAGTATTTTTAATATTACTTCATCTATTTAGAAAAAACTATTAATGTAATTTTATTTGTTGTGTAACGTACTTTCGATACCAGTCAAAAGTTTTCTGATATCTCTCATGTTTACGGAATTATGGCCTGTAAACACTTATCGATCACACCCTGTAGACGCATTAGGAGGTAAATGCCCATATTCGCCACGCTGGGCAATCGGATCGACAATCGCAGTAATGTGTTCACTATGATTACGCTGCTGCCCATCATCAATCTTCGATCAGAGAATGGTCAGTGACACTTCAATCCCTTAGTCGGCTCTTAAGACACCCGCGGGAAGAGTTGGGGTGGTGACAAATGTTATTGGCTTATCCTTAATAATTAGGTATAATATCGGGTGGACCGCCCGGAGCAAGCTCTGGGCGCTGACACCTAACCTAATTAGGCATTTTGTTGTTAAACCTAATTAACCCGCAGAAAGATTACATTTGGGCGAATATACATTTATTATTTTCCCTCAGGTCATAGCTGTCCACAACAATATCGAAAAGTCGATGGAATTTATTACATATTTTCGCATTGACCATTATTAATATACCTAATTTTCGCGTGTGTATTTCATACGGGCGTATTAATTTACCTAGTAATAGTATTAGGTCATTTATGAATCGAATGCGATAATTATTTTGTTAAATAGTATTATTTATTGGTTGGGACTGAGCTGCAATGTATGCAGTCCGGACTGAGTTTGACATAATAAGTATACTTGATATGACATGACAAGGACATTCGATTGCGTGCCGAATAAGGTGGGGGATCCGTATATGTCTTATGTTCTACGCAATAGATGAAATATGTCAAAGAAACGAAACATGAGTGGGTGGCAATGTAACCCGAAGGCAACTCTGTCGTAATAATTTGTGTCATAGATACGTCTGGAACTTGTTTAGCTGCTTTTCTATATCAGACGACCTGTTGTCTCATTACCGTTAATATACCGTTATATTTCTACTATACAGATTCGACACGTTGTTTGGAACATTTATAGAAACTTGGTAGATCCCTTAATACTTGCAGTTTTAGAATCTAACCGTGAATCTGGTCGTGTCATATCTGTCAGCGGTTATAGTATAGAGACGATACATTCACGTCATGTATACATAGTTAATATGGCTTCGAATACATAGGTATACTGTCATCTATTAATTCTACGCAACAGATGAAATATCCATATGCCAAAGAAAAGAAATGCGTGGGTTGCAATGTAAGCCGAAGGCAACTCTGTCGTAATAATTTGTGTCATAGATACGTCTGGAACTTGTTTAGTTGCTTTTCTGTATCAGACGACCTGTCGTCTCATTACCGCTAATATACCGATATACTCCCACTACATAGATTCGACACGAACGTTGCTTGGTACATTTATAGAAACTTGGTAAGTAGATACCTATACGAGTAATATAGATTTTTGTAAAAATCGATAATAATATTTTGTTTTCGTTTTCCTACATAATAAATGAAAGACTGTGTTAGAGAACCGTCCCTTCCCTTAACACTTTGAGCGCGGGGAACTCCTGAGGGGAGTTCTCTGTAGGAGGTCCATTTTCGCTACAAAGCGGAAAAATCACGGGATCGGCTACGAGCGTAGCACGTAGCACTCGTCCGCAATGAAAGTGTTAACCCTTAATTCTACAGAAATACGGGATGGTTCTGTGTTCAAGCCTCCTTGGCACTCAAATTAGGACTATTATATTTTTTTTTTGTCAGCCTCCATAGCCTAGTTGGTAGTGACCCGGCCTACGAAGCTGGAGGTTCCGGGTTCGAATCCCGGCGAGGGCATTATTTGTGTATTTATTTATCACAAATATTTGTTCCTTGATCATGGCTATGTATGTATTTAAGTATCTATATGTATCTATCTATTATATATATCGTCGCCTAGTCACACATCACAAGCCTTAATTGAGCTTACCGTGGGACTAGGCCAATTTGTGTAAGATGTCCTAATATATTTATTTATTATTAATTTATTTATAATTCGAGTTCGAAAAAATACAAAAAGTGGGTCAAAGACCATGTCCAGTATTTTGGACATTGTCGAATTAAGGCTTAAGGCTCCCATCGGTTACATTATTTATCCCTTAACACTTGCAGTTTTAGAATCTAACCTTGAATCTGGTCGTGTCATATCTGTCAGCAGTTATAGTAAAGAGACGACACTTCAGGATAGTTACGGTAAGGTGGCGATTACAAAGTAGCTCTATTTTAATGATGTCATTACGGTTAGTAATTTTTTTATAATATTTATAGTTTGTGGCGAGCGCGGTTGCGCGCGCCTGGGACTTCTGTCAATGTCTTGTCTTGTCTTGTCAGAGAAAATAAATTAGACAATAAAATTCGCTTTTCTCTTTTATTGTAATATTATATATATTGTGTTAGCCGAAGACGTTAATCATCCCGGTCACACGGCTTCCACACTGGTGACCCCGCTGAACACCTATATGTAATTCAAGTTATTGCAACATTTCAAAATGACGGAGGACGGAAGTAAATCACCACTCGATGGCAACGAGAGCGAACCACGTACTTCGTTTGGAGAGCCTGTCCCATCTTCACCCGCTCCAGAAATTTACCGCGTAAATGTCAAGGTACCACCGTTCTGGCCCGAGGAACCCGAGATATGGTTCGCTCAAATCGAGGGTCAATTCATGCTATCAAAAATCACGGCTGATGAAACTAAGTTCAACTACATAATCAGCCACTTAGACCAGCAGTACTGCAAAGAGGTCAGAGATCTAATTGTTTCGCCACCGACTGACAATAAGTACAAAAAACTCAAGGAAGAACTTATAAAGAGATTGACAGCATCTAAAGATAAAAGAATCAAACAACTATTACTACACGAAGAATTGGGCGACCGTAAACCATCCCAGTTCTTAAGACACTTAAGAGGCCTAGGCGGACCAACACTGTCAGAAGACTTATTACTGTCGATTTGGAGATCCCGCCTCCCTAGCAACATCCAAACTATTATCGCCGTACAGCCTGACGCTTCTCTCGATCTCTTAGCGGACTTAGCAGATAAAGTCCAAGATATCGCACCTACGACACCTCAGGTTGCATCCACGTCGTCAAATGCACCAGCATCTTCCCTATGCGAACTCAGAAACGAAATAGCTGAATTGAGGAAACAAATGAAAGATCTGACAGCCAACTTCGGCAGATCTCGCTCGCCATACCGGTCCGGAGGAGTACGCCGTCAACGAAGCAAGTCAGTGAGACGCTCGACATCCAGCTATCGAAAGTTTCCTGTATGTTGGTTTCACGCCAAGTTTGGTAGAAATGCGACCAAGTGCGACAAGCCATGTGACTTCACGTCGGAAAACTCGCCGGGCAGTCAGTAATGGCGACGGATGATTGCCCAAGCTCTTCAGGTCGCCTGTTTGTGACAGACCGCAAGTCCAAGATGCAGTTCCTCGTCGACACAGGCAGCGAAGTCTGCGTTTTCCCTTGCACATCACTTAAACAGCGCCGCCCTAAAACGAACTATCAACTATGTGCTGCCAACGGCTCTATCATAAGCACATTTGGCTACGCACATTTAAATCTAGACCTGGGCCTACGGCGGGAATTTCCTTGGCGTTTCATCGTTGCTGACGTTACTAGAGCAATAATCGGAGCAGATTTCCTTAAACACTACAACCTTCTGGTCGACATACACAACCAACGGTTGCTTGATGCTACTACATTATTATTCGCAACGGGTACTCCCGCCGCCTCGTCAGCCATGATATTTTCCATTAAAACCATGACCGGTGACTCAAAATGGCATAGTTTGTTAAAAGAATTCCCTGAGATAACGCATCCAGCCGGAGTGCTAAGTCAAGCCAAGCATAACACCGTACATTATATTAAAACCATTCCCGGGCCACCGGTTGCATCATCCCCTCGACGACTAGCTCCAGACAAGTTAATAATCGCCAAGCGCGAGTTCGAATCCATGCTCAAAGACGGGACAGCTAGGCCTTCTAAAAGTCCTTGGTCATCACCTTTACATTTGGCACCGAAGAAGGATAATGGTTGGCGCCCTTGTGGGGACTACCGTATGCTGAATGCTCGAACGGTACCCGACAAATACCCTATACGCCACATCCACGATTTTGCACAAGGTATATCAGGATGTAATGTGTTTTCCAAACTAGACCTAGTAAAGGCATATAATCAAATCCCCGTCAGTGAAGAGGATATCCCGAAAACGGCTATAACGACCCCCTTCGGGTTATTCGAGTTCCCGTTCATGACGTTCGGTTTACGGAACGCAGGGCAAACCTTTCAACGATTCGTGGACGAAATGACCAGGGGCCTGGATTTCTGTTATACGTACCTCGACGATTTCCTGATATTTTCGAAGAATACTGAAGAACACGAGGTACACCTACGTTCCGTTTTCACCAGGCTTAAAGAATACGGCATGGTAATAAATACAGCAAAATGCATTTTCGCCGTTCCTGAAATCACCTTCCTTGGATATTCTATCTCAGCGAATGGGACCAAACCACTAGATACAAAGGTTGAAGCAATTAAAAACTTTCCAGTCCCCAGGACCGTTAAAGAGCTAAGAAGGTTTTTAGGAATGCTTAATTTTTACCGGCGATTCATTCCTAATGCCGCACGCATTCAAGCTCCGCTAAACGCTTTACTGCGCGGATCCATCAAGAACTCGCAGCCTGTCGATATATCTAACTGCACGCTGGAGGCGTTCGACAAATGCAAGGAAGGGCTCTGTAAAGCGACGATGCTTGCTCACCCTGTCTGTCAAGCAAAGCTCGGCCTAGTATGTGATGCATCTGATACTGCTTTAGGTGCGGTGCTACAGCAGCAGCAGCACGGATCATGGCAGCCTCTAGCGTTCTTCTCCAGAAAGCTCAGCCCTGCTCAACAGAAGTACTCACCTTATGACAGGGAACTTCTTGCCATATACGAAGCAGTGAAATATTTTCGTCACATGCTCGAAGCCAGAAATTTCACCATATACACCGACCACAAGCCTCTATCCTTTGCATTCACCAACCGAAAAGAAAAATGTTCACCTCGGCAGTTCAGACATCTAGATTACGTATCTCAATTTACCACTGATATACGTCACATCTCTGGCCAAGATAACGTAGTAGCAGATACATTATCGCGTATAGAAGAAATCCAATCAGCTATAGATTTCAGTAAACTAGCCGAAGCCCAACGAGAAGACCCAGAGATACACCAACTCCTAAATAACAGAACATCACTCAGACTGACAAAAGTAAAACTTCCTGGTTCAGATACCGAGCTGTATTGCGACACTACAACGCAGATGCCAAGACCCTACGTCACGCAAGGTATGCGAAAACAAGTATTCGATAGCCTACACATGCTGAGCCACCCTGGAGCAAACGCATCAGCACAATTAGTCGCAACACGCTACGTATGGCCAGGTATTCGGAAAGACTGTCGAGACTGGGCACGCGCGTGTATCTCCTGCCAACGCGTAAAGATAACGAGGCACGTTACGGCTCCTTTGAGTAACTTTTCACTGCCTCGCGCTCGATTCGCGGATGTACACATCGACCTCATCGGACCGTTGCCTCCTTCTAATGGATACCGCTATTGTCTCACCGCCGTGGACCGTTTCTCTAGATGGCCAGAAGCTATGCCGATCGTCGACGCGACCGCTGAAACAGTAGCAAAAGCCTTATTATCCGGATGGATAGCACGCTTCGGGTGCCCATCATCAATCGTGACAGACCGTGGACGACAGTTCGAGTCAGCCTTATTTCAGCATCTCGCTAAGATTTCCGGATTCCATCATAAGAAGACAACAGCTTACCACCCTGCCTGTAACGGCCTCGTCGAACGCTTCCATAGGCAACTCAAAGCTGCCATTACCTGTCACTCATCAGAAAACTGGACCGAATCGCTCCCGCTAGTATTGTTGGGGATTAGAAGCGCATTCAAAGAGGACCTTCAAACTTCGTCAGCGGAGATCGTATATGGAGAGACGATAAGGCTACCTGGTGAATTCTTTAACCCATGTACACCTGGTACTACCGATATGACGGACTATATAATGCGGCTGCGATCGACTATCGAGAAGCTTCAACCTAAGCCTTCCTCACGTCACAGTAACCCACCGACGTTTATATTCAAGGATTTGGCCACAACCAGTCACGTATTCCTAAGGGAAGACGCTCTTCGTGGTGCTCTGCAGCCTGCGTACACTGGGCCGCACTCCGTTATAGGAAGAACCGAAAAGGTTTATAAGCTGCTCATCAAAGGAAAACCCGTTACGGTGTCGGTGGATCGCCTGAAGCCAGCTTATATACTAGGAAACACCAACCATTCTAAAGGAAACACTCAGCAAGACATAGTTGACTACGAAGACCGAAAGATCATCACAACTCGTTCAGGACGCAGAGTAAGGTTCCCCGACTATTCTCGCCCGTAGTGACGGTCTTCGGAGGGGAGCCATGTGGCGAGCGCGGTTGCGCGCGCCTGGGACTTCTGTCAATGTCTTGTCTTGTCTTGTCAGAGAAAATAAATTAGACAATAAAATTCGCTTTTCTCTTTTATTGTAATATTATATATATTGTGTTAGCCGAAGACGTTAATCATCCCGGTCACACGGCTTCCACAAGTTAATCGTTATCATTAAAACAATTTTAATTAACCTAGCTTTTTTAGATTTTATGCTAGAAGGGCACTTAAATAATCACGAAGTTTTTAAAGTAAATTTTGCCGTCGTATAATACTTAAAATCGAGTTATAAAACTGGCCAAGTGCGAGTCGGACGCGTGAAGGGTTCCGTGCCATTATCAATTTATCATTAAATAAAAACAGTTAAATCAACGTAATTATCCAAAAACGAGATAATTTAGCCAAACCAAAAATCATTGAAAGGGTTTATTAATATGCATAACATATATTTTTTTAAATGTTTATACTGCGTAGTTTACAAAATAGAGGGCGGGGACACTTTTTAAGACTTTGAGAGCTGAAAATGGTTCGCTTAAATAAAAATGTGTTATAGATATTATTTGAATATTATACAAATGTTTCTAAAACACATTTTTATTTAAGCGAACCGTTTTCGTAAGCGCGTGCGCTTAATGTAAATCGAAAAAAATCTACCCCTCAGTTAAATGTATTTTTTTACAATATAGTATCAAAATTATGTAGCATTTCATACAATACATATCTTTACCAAATTTCATTACTGTAGCATGTATAGTTCCCGAGTAAATCGACTGTGACAGACGGACAGACGGATATGACGACTCTATAATCTAAATAGTTTTTGCCATTTTGGCTACGGAACCCTAAAAATGAGATAGGTACCTTACCTACTTATTCCATTAAAAGTTATGAGATCTTACCTAGTTTTGGTGATTAAGTTTATTTTATGAAAATCGGGCCGTTTAGATTAAGGTCGGTTGTAGATTAAGGCACAGAATACATACTTATTAGTACAATTACAGAAAACCATCTCCAAAAATCCGTTTCAAAAAATAATGACTCTTGCTACGATACTATTAATTTCCCACCGCGCAACGCTATATGTCACGTAGAAGTGCGCTCTCTTTCTATCGCGTAACTCGTACCTTTTCTGAAAAAGTCCTTTTAAAAAATGATATAATTGATTGCGTATATACGTATGTACTCGTATACAATTGTACACTTTACCCCCAACACAATAAGGGTGCGAGTTGCTGACTTGTAATTTTTAAGATACACAAACAACTATTTCGACGAAACGGGTACCTAGGTTAGGTACCTGTTTTAATTTATTCAACAACAGCAAAATTACAAACAATTACCACAATAATGCTGTTTCCCCGTCGACAAGCTTATTAGTGAGCCTTTAAACAGCCGTTTGGGCACGTCATATAGCCATTATAGCGCCAGCTTGCCCACTAATTGATACTCCAGCTGGGTAATGGCTAAAGCACATTAGTGTCAATGACACATCGATTCACAGTACACAGAGTGACTTCTGGTAGTTCAATAAATTTTCTCAAACTTGCAATGAAAAGTTTGAAATTACGTACCTATGGTAAGTCTCTACTCAAAGTCAAAGTCAAACTATTCTTTATTCAAGTAAGTTTATTAATAAGCATTCTCGAATCGTCTGATATTATCAAGAGAGAGAAAAAAAATCTACTACTGGTTCTAACCCTACACCGTTCCTGAGAAGAACCAGTAAGAAACTCAGGTGGATTTATTTTTTCAAAACAGTATAATTATACATCTTATTAAAATAGCATACATTAAAGAATTTATTACCTACATAAAAATAGTACATTACTACCGAGGCCGGGAAGTGACTGGTTGCCGGCCGAATATATGTAGACGGCCGAGCGAAGCGAGGCCGGATAGTATTCGGACGGCAACCCGTCACTTCATGGCCGAGGTATGTATAATGCTTTTCTCAAGCATTATACATACCTCGGCCATGAAGTGACGGGTTGCCGTCCGAATACTATCCGGCCTCGCTTCGCTGAAATGAAAAAAAAAATGTATCTTCTTTCTAAGAAATTATAAGTTAACTACATAACTAAGTCTTTGAAACACAACAAAAGTCAAATACGACACCGACACCTAATTTTTTTTAAGATTGACCTGTTTGAAAGTTGCAAATTTTTTATTTAAAAAAGCGGTATTAGACGACGCGGTTGGTTGGGTCCAATTATTCGCATGCAGTGATCGGGGCCGACGGATCGCGCCGTATAATACTGCTTTTTAAATATTATTTTGAGTAGTTATTATACATTTATTTTAAATTATATAATTTAAATACCTAATTATAACTGCAAAAAATTGCCAATCATTTTTTTTTATACTAATATTACTTACAGATAATTATTGGCTAAAAGTCAAGATGCCAGGTCACAACCCTATGTCAAATGAAAATTAAAAAAGAGGTACTTGCCGGCCTAGGCCGGCAACGAGCTACTTCCCGGCCACTTTTTTGGCACTTAACTACAACATTTCATTGCATGTTTGAGAAAAAGACTTTTATAGACATTTTTATAAAAAACCTAACTAAAAAAGAGAGACAAATAAAGGATAATAATAATAAACAAAAATAATTATTATTGTACAAGTTCACAATATTATTATGCATCTGTATCTATACTACTAGAGATGTAAAGGCATCTAGTTGTCAGAATAAAGAGAAATTAAGATTTAAAGATGTAAAAGGTCTCTAAACGTCATGATTTGAACAATGATAATAAAATAGAAAATTAACAATTTAGTGACAATCACAAAGCAACTATTCTTATTATATAAAAGACAACAGCCAATATCTAAAAGACACGTGGAATATGAACGCAGCCTAAGAATAACGTGCGCCTACTGTCAAAATAGTGCTAACTCTCTTAAGCCTGGTTTGTGGCTGGTGTAAACATTGTTACGAAAACTTGTGTGGATTCCCCTTTGTCGCAGTAGCTTTAACTTTGTAACATAAAGGGGAAGATTGTTCAAATTAGTAACTAAGTGAATAAAGATTGTTACACTACAACAATCCAAACAAAACCAAATTACGATAATAATTCAATTCGTAATATGCCCAAGGACATTTATTAGGATTCACTATTATTTTAAGGTTTCAATTGAAAGAATTAATGCAGAGGGAAACTTGGTTTCAAAATTGTCCTCCCACCTTTTTTTGTGACATAAAATATGTATTTTTTATCCTTTCTATCCGTGATTGTGGGCTCTTTCGATCCGATGCTTAGACAAGTTGCCAATCGCTAACGATTAATCGTCAATCGTAAACGAAAGGCAGCTAACTGTCTTTGTCGCAGTAATGGGAAAGAGTGACAGAGAGGGAAAACTACGATACGCTACTAAGCGTTAGTGATTGGCAACTTGGCTAAGCATCCTGATAGGAGAATAATTTTGTCCGATAATTTACATGCATTTTTCGGTCTTTTCATTCTGTTACCGCCGTAGAAATAAGAAAAAAATTTCTTTTTGTAATCCGATATTTATTTACCTACCATATATAGTGTGTTTCAATGATCAACAGTTTATTTTGGATTTTTTGCTGTACATTATCTTATTTTCGACTTAAAACACTGCAACAAGGTATTAGGGTGCGGCTCCACTGACTTGGAGCGGAGCGGAGCTGTGGGAGCTCAGCCAATGAGACCGAATCACAGTGCTTCGAATTCGAATTTGAAGAATGTAATTGGTAAATTTTGCACAGCTCCGCTCCGCTCCGCGTCAGTGGAGCCGCACCCTAAAGCTCTTCCATTCATAACTAGTACTGGTACAGACAGGAATACCACACTTTGAGGGATGACTGTATCTTCGATTATTCTTATTGTTGTATTCTGAGTGCTATTCCTTTAAAATTTTAGGTAGGTATCTGCTCACATAGATACAATAAACATTAAATACGTAAATTACCACATGGGTATACAAGGTTAAATGGAAAATATCGATATGCCATATTATTTATACTGTCTTAATGCTTATTTTTACAGTATATTGACACTTATGACATTTAGGCAATGGAAAGTAAAGCAATCTACAATTATAAGCAATTAGTGTAAATTTATTGTTTTAAAACTATGTAAATAAATTGCTTTCGAGTAGTTAGAGTGATTAAATGTTGCATGATGTAGTAGATGATACCTACTATAATTGTTTATTAATTAGAAATTAAATAGTATTGACTTTTCTTTGAGCTTCCTATTTAGTACATTGGTATTTATTTTAAAACTAAATTTTAAGGTTGTTCCTACAATAATAATAAGCCTTTCCATCTGTGTCAGATGTTTTAAGCAGTATCCAAACGACACTTTCGTTTGTGGCTATATACTTGTATAGCCCAATGCGGAGGATCCCGCGTCCACACACACGACAGGTGTGTGATCCTCCAGGTGGTCGAGGGTTGGAGGCCTGCTCATGGCGCCTCATACGCTTCTCCATTAGTGAGGTGAACCAGGATTTGTCGTGCTTTGATTGGCCATCATGGACAACGCGACGCGTTGCATGGTATGTCGAAGGCAACCATGTCGCGCTTCACGCAGTCTTTAAAATGTAGCATAGGCCTACCGACCGGCCGCTTAGCGTCTGCAGCCTCTCCAAGCAAGATTTGATGCCCAGTATGTTCCGTAAACAGCGCATATGGAAGGAGTTCAGTCAGCGCTCTTGTTTTGCGTAGGTTGTCCAGGATTCAGCTCTGTATAGTCCTACGGTCCTACAATAAGAGCATAGTAAATTCTGGTGGCCCATTTTTTTCAGTACGAAATAAAATTGATAGTACTACTCGATATTTAAAGATTATTTTGAATTAACATCAAATAACAATTCTTTGTATCTTGTAAAAACACTGGAACAGTTGTCACTTGCGTATGTCACGGCACTGTAATGTTTCGTGATGTTCTGCGTGGGCTGAAAATAAATTAATATTTCGTTTCTGGCAACTTCAATTGACTCGTTGTTAACATACGATCTTCGATGTCAATAGACGTTGTTCAGCCGAACGAGTTAAGCTTGTCTTTCAATTATAGATATTTATCTGGCCTGCTACGGCGAACGCCGGCTTCCTATTAACTATGCGTATAGACGCATTAGGAGGTAAATGCCCATAATCGCCACGCTCGGCAAGCGGATTGGCGATCGCAGTAATGTGTCCACTATGATATGATGACGCTGCTGCCCATCATCAATATTTTATCAAATAAGGGTCAGTGACACCTCAATCCCTTAGTCGACTCTTACGACACCCGCAGGAGGAGTTGGGGTGGTGACAAATGTATTCTTACTGCCGTCACCACACGGCAGGCCTGTTTACTGATGGCAATTGTGATGTATATATTAACTGATTCTTAGGACTTCGGTTATTGATAAACGATTCTTCCGAACAGTGAGAGGGTTCATTGTTCCGGTGCAGTGTTTCAGCAAATTCATTACTGCGATCATTAGTCAAACATGGACGTCCGTCAAATGCCCAAGAATTCGGGCCCTGAACCGTACGCCTTTCGAATAATTAACGGCGTTCCTTTCTGCTATTCTCATGGCTTGTACATCATTTGTCGACTAACCAGACATGGAAATCGCCGCTAGACTTAGTCAAGCTCGAATCTGAATCACTCGCTTGATGGAAAACACCCGTCGTCATCATCATCATCATATCAGCCGAAAGACCACTGCTGAACATATATATGCCTAGGTACCCCAAAGATTGCCACACTGACCGATCCTGCGCCATCCGCATCCAGCGGACTCCTGCGACCTTCACGACGTCATCAGTCCATCTTGTGACGGGTTACCCACGTTGCGCCTTCTGGTACGTGGCCGTCACTCGAGAACCTTTCCACTCCAACGGCCATCGGTTCTACGCACAACGTGCCCACCCATAGCAACTTCAGTTTAGCGTTTCGGGGAGCTATATCGTTTACTATGGTTCTGCTGCTGATGGCCTCATTTCTAATGTCATTCTATGATCTCGCAGAGAGACTCCTAGCATAGCCCTCTACATTGGCCTTTGCGATGTTTCAGTACTATATGTCATCACTGACAATACACTAATCAAAAACTTCTGTAGACTATATGTAGGTGGGTTGCACTAAACGGTTTGTCAACGTTAAATCATTCGCTAAAATTGATCGTATGGGAAGTTTCATAATGATTTCCTGAGTAGTGAATGAAGCCTCGAGTGTGGTTGATGCAGCTCCTAAAGGTTAAGCAGTTGTTTTTAGATCACAGGGAATTTTAAGTATTTACCACATTTTTCGATTGGAAAGGCCATACATACTCTAATCTACACAGGAAGGCGTTATTGCCACGGTTTTGTAACTTCAAGTAATTATTTCGTAGGTACCAAATGCTTTTTGGCTTTTCGTGTTTAGTTGGGACAAGTATCAAGGTAACGTGGGTTGCAAAAACCACACTAACTATGAAATTGATACAGATTCTTAGTCACTTAGAAGATTACTATAAAACTTCCAACATAATAATTCAACATACGATTTAACTTATGCTCAATATACAGCTAAAAAACCGTATATGATGGTGTTGAATGCTGATGGAGCATTGCGCTATAACTTATTGAAAAAACCTTCAGCAGTGCGAAGAATTTTCGGGACAGGTTTTGTTATTTAATCAAATAATTTTAAAAAGAACTAAGTTACCTAATAAGTTAGACAATTTATGAGTGAGGGTGCCCTAGGGTGCTCATTAGTGTTAAAAGTTTTAATTAGGTCTTACTTATTGAGATCGTTGTAAGACATTAGGTATTACTACGAGTAGGTACTCGTACGAGCGTGAAATCAAAAATATCATTTATTAGGCACTACGAGCGATGGCTCTACGTCACTTATTGGCACTAGCTTTGTCATTGTTATTGTCATAACATTATCCATCAACATGGGTCCTATCCGCTTGCCCAGCGTGGCGATTATGGGCATTTACCTCCTAATGCAACTATATCTATACGTATAGTTAATAGGAGAGGCCTACGTCCAGCAGTGGACTATCATAGGCTGATGATGTGATGTGATGTGATGGGTCCTATCCTATGGCGTAAAGTACCACAATTTTGGTTTTTGTTTAATGTCTGGGATTTCGAAATGGTTGGAGATGTCAGTGATCTGAGCAAGTTTTTTTTGGGTATCACCGTTGTTAACGGGTCAATTTCAGATTGTTGACTGGATTTGAACAATCTGATAATATGAAAAAGTAAAAGTGCTTATAAAACTACGTCCTTACTACCGTACCGATATAATTGTATCCTGATCCACCGTAACTAGAACCTTGTCAGTATGGTATTGTAAATCAAATTGTAGTAACTGTCGTACTTGTTTTTTAATGTTACTAACTATTGTGGGTCAGGTTTCAATTTTATCGAAAGTACATTTAAAAGTGTCCTTGATTCTAATGAACGATAGCTCTGTCCAGTGTACACAATAACAACGTCCAACATTTGAGTGGCAGCGCATATTGACTCTGCGTGCAATGTGACGGACGCGAGCTTGCGTAAAACACGCTCCAAATAACCGGAACTAAATAGATATAGGTATTTAATATTTATTAATCGACCTGTGCTATTTCACATTACTAGATAAAATAGTCTTAGAAAATGTTTACAGAGTCAGTCCTTTGAATTAAGGACCTACCTATTACTTCTTGGGATTTAAAAAAAACATTTCAATAAGCAATTAAAAAGTAATAGTGATTTCTTAGAGCAACTACACTAATTAATTGCGTCTTATTTTTATAATTTAAATAATATTATTTTGGGCTCATATTCTCGACTATAAATTAAATAAACTATAAATATAAAAGCACAACGCATCAGTATTGCGATACAGCGAGGAAATGCCGCCAGCATCCTCGGTACAATGCCACAAGGGCCAATCCTAGATATAGGTTAGGTTAAGTAGATTAGTTAGATTTAATCGATGTACATAAATTGTAGTTTTGAAATAAAAAAAAAAACTATAAATAATATTTTTTGACTTAGCCCAGTAGGTA
Source organism: Thaumatotibia leucotreta (assembly GCA_025490895.1). NCBI lineage: Eukaryota > Metazoa > Arthropoda > Insecta > Lepidoptera > Tortricidae > Thaumatotibia > Thaumatotibia leucotreta. The sequence continues at coordinate 25,133 of JALPQI010008472.1, read as the reverse complement.
GTTACCTGCCTGTGAAACTGAACGTTCCGGGTTCGCACTAGTAATAGGAAACATCTCTTTGATCACATTTAGTACATTACAGCAGACGCCGGGAATATTCTAGAATAGAGATACAAAGCCTGCTAAGTTTGGTTTCCAGGCAAAGCAAATATAGGGCTTTTCTCAAACTTGCAATGAAATAAAATATCGGAAGTCGATTTCACAGAGTACCTATAGAAACAAATAAGTCAATATCTAAACGAATATAGGTACCTACATGTTTATCTTTTTTTAATTGTTTATGGTAATCGTTTACGAGGTGTTAATTAATTTGTTCTATGTTTTTCTTACAATTAAATGCCAACATGTGTCAAAAGCACTTGCCACTTGCAATTTCTACTTCCAATGCTTTGACTTTGCAGTTCTAGGACTGTGAAGTACCTAGTTATGAAACGCTAAAACTTCATCAAGTTCAGGTTATCGTGCCAGCGACATGGTACTCCCTGATCCAATTTGACATACGTAATTTCAACATTTCATTGAAAGTTTGAGTAAATATATTTTCTCAAACTTGCTACGGAATGTTGATGTTACTTACTTTAAATTAAACCCGGAAATACTATGTATCCGGTGTCATATGCTAAGATTATATATGTAAAGAGATTTCATGTATTTATTTCACAACTAGGACTGCAAACAGACTGTCTTTTGTTTTGAAACGTAAAATTGTGACACCAGGTCTTGACATTCAGCCACAGAAAAAAAATAACCTTAGAACTAACGTCTAACTATACCTCCAGGCAAAAAACGTTAGGCGCGAATGTTTTTTTTTTATGTTTTACGATACTGTAGGTACTATTGGTATATTTACAAATGAAATAGTATGGTTCGGCGAAATCAGTTCGTTTATTTCATGGCAAGGTTGAGAAAAGCACTATACAAATCTCGGCGAGAAACAGGGTTACAGGCCGCGTATCACTATCTGGCCTCAGTTCCTTCGGCCAGATATATCTACTTGGCCTGTAACCCTTCGTTTCCCGTCCTCTATAGTAATGTACTATTAACTATCGTCACTTAGTACCCTAAACAAGCCAGAATTGAGCTTACCGTGAGACTATGCCGATAATTGCAAAAATTTCTGACGATATTTTATTTATTGATTCATTATATTTGTACAGAGAACGCCTGACTGTTGCTCGTACAGCTATGTCCAGCCTTTACAGCTATAACTAAGTACATATATTCTGAATCAATGCAAATGGCGATATATTGTTTAAGTAAGGTGGCATTCCTACACTGCCCCCGTTAGCATAAACGCAGTAGCTAGTTTTAAAATGTTAATTAATACCAAAACACAATTCAGTCGAATAAAGTAAACAATTGATTGACACTTCAATAGTTATTTGTTTTACTAGGGAGCAAAGTCATTGTTTAACTCTCGTGCAAATATTGAAACCCGAGCAAGCGAAAGATTCCAGAATTTGAACCACGAGCGCAGCGAGTGGTTCATAAAATGGAATCTTGAGCGATGCGAGGGTTTTAAGGCACGAGAGTTGAACAAGTTTTGCTGCCGAGTGAAACACAACATTTTTCACCACACTAAAGCGAGGAAACATGCGAAATAAAACGCAAACATAACAAATTAGAAGGTGTATTTGCAAGTCCTCAACTTCCAAAAAATCAACAAATCGACGGCGAAAAGCAAACACGTAGTAACCCACAAAAATGAAATTGTTCACCAGAGCCGAAAAACCTCCCGAGTTTTGAAAAAAAAATCATAACTTTCGTATTTATGGACACATCTTATTAAAAATTGGACACAATATCCACATTTTTTTTGTCTTTAATTTCATTTAAATAAATTTCACCATAAGTTATTACAAGTGGAGTTATGTGGGTTACTACGTTTTGGTTGTTTTTTTACAGTTAGCAAACACGTAGTAACCGACGTCAACAAATGTATGAAATAGCATTTTTTTATCGTTTTTGTGGATAGCAAAAACGCAGTAACCCACTTTAAGTTTACCAAAAGTAACGGTAATAAAGTGTTAAACCACATGCTTTAGATAATTTCAATGAACCCAGTGCTGTAACACTATTTGTTTTCGTATTGTAAGTATTTTCAAATGCATTAAATGTATTGCCAACATTTTTAGGATGACTTTTAAAGTGACTTTAATGGAATCGCGAAACAAAACACACGACTTTTCAAATGTTTCGTTAAAAATGAGAAGAGACTTAAAGGAATTAAATATGAAAATCAAACCACTTGAAGTGTAATAATCAAAAATGAAATAATTAAATTAAAAACGAAACGTATAAGTATACCTTTATCTTGAAAAATCATAATTAGACTTTTATAAAATGTATAGTTTTAGCAAAGTATAACATAATTGAGCCCAGTTTAAACAAGATAAACAACTAAAAAATCTATAAGTACTTCTATCTAGCACGTTTAAGACTGATAAATTTTTTTTGTTGTTTATCTTGTATCTAAAGTATCAATCATTTATTCATAACCATGAAGATAAATTATTATAATATTTATAATAATATAAACGCAATATGAACTTGGTTCCTACATATAGAAAACATAATGAGATCCTATTAAATAATAAAGAAACGTCCACGCTGGACAGAAGAAACGACTAAAAAAGTATGTCATTCTATCTTTATACTACTTTTGCTCAGTCTATATCTGCAGTATCAGTTATCTTCATTAATAATCATGTAGTTAATTATTATAATATAAACACAACGTTAACTTTGTATAATATACCTATACTAACAAAAGAAAAGCCTACTTTGAATACGTCCAAATAAAAAAAATAAAAAACTAACATTGTTAATAAAATTAATCACTTTAATTATTTTCTTCGGTTACTGAGATGATTGCTCATGAAATAAAAGTATAGAAACGGATAGTATATTAATTAAATTGAACTTCATCCCGATGATTCGAACAAACAAAATAAGAAAGATAAGTACAAAAACTACCCACAAAGAAAAATTTACTTAACCACAGACATTATTAGGGTTCCGTAGCCAAAATGGCGAAAACGGAACCCTTATAGATTCGTCATGTCCGCCTGTCCATCTGTCCGTCTGTCCGTCTGTCACAGCCAATTTACTAAGAAACTATAAATGCTACAGTGATGAAATTTGGTAATGATATGTGTTTTATAGACCGCTACAAAATTGTGATACTATATTGTAAAAAAAATAATTGGGGTTGGGGCCCTCCATATATGTAACTGAGGGATAGAATTTTTTTTTAGTTGTATATAAGCGTGTGAGGTATCAATAGAAAGGTCTTTGAAAATGATATAAAGGTTTATATGTCACATTTTTATTTAAGCTAACCCTTTTTGAGATATCAGCTGTCAAAATCTGAAAAATGTGTCCCCCCCCCTCTATTTTTTAAACTACGTGCTATAAAATTCTAAAAAAAATATATTAATAAACTCTATCAACGATTTTTAGTTTGATTAAATTATCTCTTATAGTTTTTGAGATAGGTTGATTTAACTGTATTTTTTAATGATAATGGTACAGAACCCTTCGCGCGCGAGTCTGACTCGCACTTGGCGAGGTCATTATGATAATGAAATATTCAAATTTTAATAGGATAGAAACAAGCTTATCACTATCACCAGCTTGGGATCCTATAGTTCATCTAATAAAGGATCAGACAGGCTCGCATAGACCGTGAGACTAATGCGTACGACGGTATTGAGCTTTTTAGTACAGGCAATTTTTACAAATAAGAAATACGTATGTATGTATATAATATGTATGTTTCGGTTTAGTGCATGTGGATCTTAAGAAGTACTACACATGTTTTTTTAATAGATGTGTCCCGCTGAGTTTCTTGCCGGTCCAAAATTGGGATACCTTCCTAACAATACAATCATACAAAAGAAGGGATTTCTTCTCAGGTCAGAGGTGTAGGGATAGAACCGGCGTAGATTATTTATTTTGTTTTTGTCTTCATTTTGAAAATACTTATAATGAATAACTAGCTTCATTTGCAATATTTGTAATATCTACACCCCTTAAAATGTCTGTGGTTTAGTATATTCTTTGTGGGTAGTTTTGTACTTATCATTCTTATTTTGATGTAAGTAGATCTATCAAATTTCCTCGATTGTCAGTCGCCCGCAGACCACGAACCCCTATAAAGTGTTCGAAACGTCGGAATGAAGTTAAATTTAATGAATATACGTGCGTTTATCCGTTTTAATTTTTTTATTTTAATCAGTAATCACTTTAGGCAAAATTCTCGTTATAATGTTTTAAAATTCCAAACACTTCGACTCACTTTCGCTCCGCGGACCGCACTGAGTGACGTCGTAAGCGTATGCGCAATGGCGGCGACTGCCACGTTAAAACGTTTTAAGGCGCGCGAATCTAAGCCCCTACACCCTACAAAAGTGAAGTAATTATTAAGTAGCTAGCTTTACGTGATCCTTGTAAACGCAGTAAAAGACAAGATTCTCTAATTTGATACTGCTAGCCAAAATATTATTTCCTGCCAAATGGCGTAACTGCAAGACTTTCAAATCTATGAGCGGCAAACACGTAGTAACCAGCATCGTCGTCAGAACAACGGGCGGTTTTAAGTGCTGTAAATGCTTTGATTTAAATAACAGAGGTTTTTTGCTACTTACTACGTGTTTGGAGAATACATTTCAAGAAAAATGGGAAAATTTGTAGTTCCTAATTTCCTTGTTTTTCATCATATCGGCACGCGGATGGCACCAATCGACGCGGAAAAAATCGAAGATTCCGAAAGTGCAATAAAAAAATTTTTGACCTTGTGTTGGTTACTACGTGTTTGCTTTCCAGCGTCGAAATAATAAAACAATAACCTCAAATATTTATTGGCGTGGCTTGTAATTTTAAAAGAAAAAAATATTCAGATGCGTTCTGAAATTTGCATAGTGAAAACACTTTCATTTTCCTATTGTTTTTATTTGTCGTATTTTTAGAACTTTTAATTAAAAGCCTTTTACAACCAAATGTGGTGTTTAATTTGGATTTTAGTATATTGAATATAATATTATGAAAGGTTCATGTTCTATCCAGAAGATTAAAAAAAAATTACTTTAACCTCTAGAGATTAAAATACAGTTTTGCGCTCTGAAATTGAAGGACAAACAGCGTGTTTACGAGCAGTGTGGTGAAAAAATAGTTACTGCGTTTATGCTTACGGGGGCAGCAGATAACCAGGTGGCTTATGATGGTCTTGCGTTTCCTGTTTATCGTGATACTTGTCACTTTCGCACTGGCAAACTTGTTAGAACTTGACGGAAGACAAATGATAAACACTAGACCATCATAAGCCTGCAGAAGTGGAAGAAGTACCCTCGATAAATTAGCTGTTTTTAACGTTAGTTCACAAAGGCTGTTCAGAGGCCCTACTGCGAACCACGAACGAAGTGTTGCCTCCCTGTGACACGTATGCACTAATTCACGAGTGCGAGAGAGAGGCAACACGTCGTTCGTGATTCGCGGTAGGGCCTCAGAGTTCGAAAGGTTGGAATATACTCGTAATTATACGACATAATTATTATGATCCGTTTCCATAGTATTATTTCATAAACCCATAATATTATTTACTATTCCAATGAAAGTTATTGAACATAATTATTATACACTCGCGGTCAAATAATACGGGTAAGATGTAATTTTTCATTGAAGATACTGCAAACGGGCTGATTTCAAAGAGATTTTTCAAATATTTACAACATTCAAATATTTACAATGCTCGTCGAATAAAGAATATAGCCTTACAACGTGTTAAACGGAGGACAGGGCAGCTGACAGTACCAACGCAACATGTTATGTTGGAACTGCTACGTTTCGAAATGTGAACATGTGTTTCAAACACAGGAAACAGTTTAAATAGTTGTTGTTCAAATATTAGCATGTTTCTGTAGTGTTGTATTCGCATCTGTGTTATAATTATCCAAATTGGTAATACGAGTATAGAAATATTGCCTATTTGGATAACATTATTGGTTATAAAATTCAGGGATTGTACATAAAATTTGCAATCACTAAAAGCATTTACAAATAATTTAAAAAGAGCCCTTTTAATGGATAAATAAAGTACCTATCGTTTAAACCAATTTGTTAGGTCTTTTGTATGAATTGCTGCCTTGATGAAGATTGACTAGATAGTTCAGTTGCCACAATCAGTTCTGCTCATTGAATTACAATATCTGTCATACTCCAACACGAAGAGAGAAAAACTTTAAGTGAAAAGAATGAACTATGCTTCTAAGACTTTCAGTTTTCCTAGCAAAGGCTTCTTGGCTGCAATCCAAGGTTCATCCAAACCAGTATTTCAAAACGACCGTGAAGCATAAGCGTTTTTTTTAGTTTTAGAGTTAAATTCTATAAGGCACAAAGATTTTATTTCACAACAATACAAGAAGCGGTGGTGGCTCAGTGGTTTAGACGTTTGACTTTCAATCCGGAGGTCATGGGTTCAAATTCTGGCTCGTACCAATGATTTTTTCCGAAACTTATGTACGGAATATCAGATGATATTTACCATTAGCTTTCGGTGAAGGAAAACATCGTGAGGAAACCTGCATACATCCGCGAAAAAATTCAAAGGTGTATGTGAAGTTCCCAACCGGCGAGGGTACTATAGCCCAATCCCTCTCATATATGAGAGGAGGCCTGTGCCCAGCAGTGGGACATTATATAGGCTAAAATATTATTATTATATTATTATTCGGTAATACAGGTAGAATTTGTGAATTACTTACCGTCGTGACGCCCTACTGATGTATTCCCCAGGGTGGCTCTGACATTATCGCTAACAAACTGCTCCGCAGTTTGGCGAATCATTTGTATTGTGGTACACTTTGTTGTTTAATGTTATAAAATAAATAAATAAAAAAGTTCGAACCGAACGCGCTAGTTGGACAGGGCCTGATTATACTGACTGAGTCATAACGGCCTGGCCAAGATATTGGTCTAAGGCGACCAGCAGCGAGCGAATCCATGAGTTGGAGCGGGATGCCGATATCGGTACTCCCTCTCGTACGCATGGTTTTCCGCTAAGCCGGTCGTCTTAGAACAATGTCGTGGCTGCGGCATAAAGGTGCTAATACTGTACGAAATACTGCCGTTTTATGCACTTTCCTAACCGTACATGTGGGGTTAATGTAGCAGACACTCTTTATTTTAAGCGAGCCGATAAGAAGAATATTAGGGTATAATCACATTAGCCCACATTGCGGTTAATGTAAACGCTTAGCCTAGCAGTTAAAATCGTCAGTGGAGTAATCGCCAAAGTAATAGTTTTTATAAATATGAGATGTCATATACCGAAGAAAAATTACCTAAGGTCATGCAAATGCAACTGTGACAAATGTAACTACATGAAATTTCTTTTAAACTTTTATTTTTAAGAACTTTTGGAATAGGTATAGAACGAAGTTTCTAAACGTCTCAATGTTCGTCATTTGTATTAAGATACCGTGCCTTTTTCAAATGACAAAGTAACACATTGTAACGAATAGAAACTTCGGAAAAAAATGATGCCACCAAAATTAGACGGTTGAAATGCTCAGATATTCACCCAGGCCTTTCCAATTCCAATTGCACTGCAATTGATACTCATACTTTAACTAGTATTGATGTCGATTCCAGTGGTTTTATAATATTAATTATATGATAATTATTATGTTGATATACTTAATAAAATAGGGGTTAAGACCGAGTGAGTATTAAGCATCAGCAGCAAAAACTGAGTACGTATTTTTCAATGTTAGTTAAACTAGACAGTGCCTTTGTTGTGCGTTGATATGGAAATTGGCTTTATTTGTCAGTATAATTCCCGAAATTCATGTTCAATTGGTCGCAAAAACATTGCTGTATTTAGGTAAGTACCTATCTAAATAAAATCCGATTTCACATTAATCACACATTGCCTTGCCACAATGGCAATCGTGCATCGATACGTCAAGTTATACTAGTTATTTATGTGGCTAGCGCATAATAAGAGGCATTAAACATGAGTGTGGGTTTCCATAGGATCACACGAGTGTTTAATGCCTAATTATGTACAGTCACATACCTACATAACTTTATCTACATCCTTATCATAAGTTTAGAATGATAATTTACCTTTATTTACATTGATATCTAAGTAATATATCTCTAAATATAACAATTAAAATCAGTGGAAATTACTCAATTTGTGTAGCAATATACTACAATAAATATGTATTGAAAAAAAAAACGAAAAAAGGTTGACTTTATAATGTTAACATTAATGTACTCTGACACCGATACTTTATTGCAAATATTATGATGCACTGTACTTTAATGTTAACATTATGATACAGCTACAGACACCGGTTTCTTAATATAGGTAATTATATTACCTACCGCCTCTGAATATATAATAGGATAATTATGATATGGAAGTAGATAAAATACAAGACATGCCTTGATTCAGCTTAATGTTGGACTAGGTCGATTTGTGTAGGAAAGTCCCATGAATCACATGATATTTATTTATTTGAATGTTGCTGAATTCAATGACCTTTTTCCCGAAGTAGTCTATGCGTTTAGAGTCTATACGCATAGATATACTACTTATAGGCGCATTAGGATGTACATGCCCATAGTCGCCACGCTGGGCAAGCGGATTGGCAATCGCATTAATGTGTTCACTATGATGATCCTGCTGCCCATCGTCAATCTTCGATCAAAGAATGGTCGGTGACACTTCAGTTCCTTAGTCGGCTCTTACGACACCCGCGGGAAGAGTTGGGGTGGTGACAAATGTATTCTTACTGCCGTCACCACAGGGCATCACTTTGTGTACATAAGTAAAAAATAAACCCGCTTATTTATAAAGGTTATTTATAACTTATTTGTAACGCCGCTTATTTATAACTCAGCAAACCGCTAAGAATTGTTTGAATTTCATAGAAGTAAAACAGCGCTAGTTCATAAACAGTCTCAATTAATTAAGCTGTTTAAAATAGTGAGAATTATTGCGGCGACAAGTAAATAATAGCGACATAGCATTTCTTCGACTAATAGAGACGAAATACAGATCTCGGAATTTAATTCGCTTACGCTTACATAAGGGCGAGAATGTTGTTAGTCAAGATGTATAAATATAATTAAACGTAAACGAATTAATAAAAGTTTCAATACCTCGTGTAAAATTAATATAGGAATGTAATATTTTCCGTAATTAATGTAATAGTTACCGTGAGGATTACTCATGAAATAAAACTATGAAAATGGATAAACTCGCGTTTAACTTTAACTTCATTCCGACGTTTGAAACGCTTTACAGGGTTCGTGGTCTGCGGGTGTTCGAAACGTCGGAATGAAGTTAAAGTTAATTAATATACGCGAGTCTATCCGTTTTCATAGTTTTATTTAATAGATACCTATGTAAGTTATGGTTAAATATTAGGAAGGAATATTTGGCATCTATAAAATAAATAATCAAATTAAACGGACTGCACGGGGATTAAAAATGTTAATAGCGAGCGTCTGATTTTCACGTTACATTTTTATCGAAATATTTGTCTTTGGCAAATGAAGCGAGTTAATTATAGAACAGCATTACTTGGAACGTAGCTAATTCATTCTAATGTATGTGCCTGAAGTTTGTAATATTTCAGTATAATTGAATCCGTATAAAGCATTAATTCATATCGAGCTTAAAACACGAGAGCTTGATTAACTCTCTAGCACGTAATAATAACTGTATATAATGTATATTACATATAATATACTGATTCATAATTTTCACGACTTCCTCGCAGTCAATAAAGCGAGATTTATCGCGTATAGGTATATAAATGCTTCTAATATAACCTTCGAAGTTTCCAATGCGGCACTGCACTCCTGGGCCCTAAAAGCTAAATCTACATACATAGTATAAAACAAAATCGCTGTTGCTGTTTATCCGTCTCTATTTTGTATGCTTAAACCCTTAAAAATACGTAACAAATATTGATATTTTTATTTATTTTAGACAGAATGATTCAACATGCAAAATAAGTATATCATTTTTGTTTTAATAAATATAATTAGTTTATTTATGTAAGTATTAATAAATTTTTAATTTTGTACATTATATTATTAGTTATTACTATGATAAATCTGTAGTGTAAGCAAAATAAATGTCACTAACATTTGTTTTATAAACTGCCATGCACAAATTTAATTTTCAAAAATGTGAACGGCTCATAAGCTTCGAATAATTTTACTGCAAATTTAATTTTTTTTTTGCGATAAATGTTTAAAGCATTCAATATATCTATTTTAACAATAATGTACTATTGAGTATGTGGCGCTCCAGTGAACTGATCAAAATGCTACGACAGCGATGTATTTAATTTTGTTCCCTTCTTTCAACCGCTGGCCAGTAAAGAAGGCCCGAGGGGTCTCACTTTGACAACTCAAATTGAGCCCCAATCCGCCAATTTAAAAAGCCGGCAAGAAGGCGGCATGCTGCGAGTTATACACGGTGCTCGCGAGCATTCCGAAAGATTTTAACTCTGCATTCTAGACATCAAAATAAACAAAAAATATTATGAGACCTAATGTCAATTCCACCAAAAAAAAAAAATTTTTTTTGTTTTTTTTTTCAGTCTTTTTGAATACTTTTTAACATTTCCAGTACTTTTTGTCATAACAACTATATGTTTAAATTATTTATTTCAAATTATAAATATTAGATGTCATATACCAAAGAAAAACGACCAAGATCACCTATGTCCGAGGTGGGGATCGAACCCACGTACTCAGCTTTCAATTATTTATTTATTTCAATTGTTTTTTTTAGGTACAGGTTTTTTCGTCAAGTCTATTCTTATTTTTTGATTGTCAGGCAAAAGGTGTGGTAATATTAGAACACATTGTGGTAGCATTGTAATCAAAAATAAGTTTTATGACGAGTTACATCGAAACACTTTTTTCGAAAAAAGGTTAATTATCTCTGGAACCAAGCCGAATCCAGGAAATTTTATGTAACATTAAATACTCCAAATATGCTCATTAAAATCTTTCGGAATGCTCACGAGCACCGTGTAATTTGTTTCTATATTTCTCTCTTTCGTATACGTGACCAGAATTAGTACAGCACCGTATCTAAATGTGAGACTTTCGCGAAATAAATCGTCCCTCGTTATCGTCCTTCGTACCTAAACGATAATAAATAATATGTCAACGTTATCATGGCATAACTCAGGTATTGGTATATAGTATTAGGTAAATATACCATATTTAAGCAGTAACCACACGTGTTCCAGGCAGAAGTCTCGTTTTTCAAGAAATGAGCCAGTATTGGTCTTATACATATAATCAGTAATTTTTATGTTTATTCTTTTTTTATTGGCACAACAAAGTGGCTCCACTCCACCTGATCGTAAGTGAAAAGTAGATCCCAAATCGCGGCGGCAACGAACAGGAGACGAAATGATATAGGTAGCTATATACTATTTCGTAGCAAGTTGTCATGTTTATATTTAAAAAAATCAACATGATTTGCTTACCTATTATAACCACAACATTATACAGTAATAGATAAAATAATACACCCTTATACCTACAAATACAATCGTTTCATTTTAATTTAGATCTTTCTAAAATACTTACCCAATTCAAAACGGAAATCTTATACATCATCACGTAATATTTACAACTCTCTCAGCTAAACGCGTTGAATGATTTCAGCTCAATTACTTCAATTAAAACGTCGTTAAAACAACTTCTGACTGCTATTAAGTTTCGCTTTGAAAGACTATTTATTACCGAATTAAATTTCATTGCTAAAAACATCTACACAACCAGGCGAAGTTTCGCGCAGCCGATTAACAGTCCCGAGTCCTTTTACCATAAATTATTAACAATTTCTCAAAGAGATTATAATACCATTCCAACTTGGGAAATTACTTCGGAGTTGTTCAGTTTTTGTGTCGCCAGATGAATATGGAATTAACCTCCGGCGACCGCGATGTTTGGCCCTTATCCAATGGATTATGAATGAATGGACTGTGTTTAGGGATAGAGTAATAAATAATTACAAAATTGTAGAGTGCTCAATTCAAACATGACAGCTCTGACTAAACTTATTACATAATAAGTTGTGTGGGCACGGTTCAACAGTTTCAACACACTGATAATAACTTTAAATTCATTGAACTTATGGTGAAAACACAAATCACATTATTTGTTTTACTAAATATTTTGATTTGTGCTTTTATTTTTTCCCCAGTAGTCACACTACTTAATACTATATAAATTATAAATATTGGATGTCATACACCAAAGAAAAAACGACCAAGATCACAAACGTCCGAAGTGGAGATCGAAGCCACGTGCTCAGCTAACTAGCACGATGACATCCAATATTTTATAATTTAAAACCAATGTAGAAGTTGTAAATTATTAGCTTCTAAAATTACCAATAATAATGAGATTAGATGAAGATCAATTTGAACGTGTATTTATGCATTTTAAGTCATAATAATATTATGTGTGAACATTCTATATATTTAAAAAAAAAATTAAGACGAGGCGGTAATTTAACATCGGCGGCTGGTGGCATTTAGGTAGCACTAGTTATGAGACATGTTTTTCAAGTAGGTACCCGTTCCGATAAGATAAAATAACCGATGGATATCTAATAGGTTTCTTTCCACATAGTTTCGTATCATAAAAAGTTAGATTTGATCACGAATCCAGGTTATTTAAGACTAAATAAAAATAATAAATTATTACGAAACAAAGAAGTTGAAATCAAAGAGAACACCAACAAAAATACGCTACAACATTACAAAATAATTCTTTTCCTACCCATAACGTCAGTCGAAGTTGAATGATGATTTTCGTACACAAAATGGATTTTCACAGATAATATATATTCAAGGGAAAATAACTTCGAACAATGTAGAAACAATCGAATTTTATGTACCTATTAAATGGTTGAAAAGATTTTTTTCATTACTCTGTTTTGCCGGATTTGTACCCAACTCGTATCTAGTCGTAAAACACGGTTACATCACTAGTTTATCAGAAACGTCAAATGCTACCTACGGCATCAGAGATCGGAAAACTTTTCGTCATTGTTCGGAATAATATTATATGGACATGACTCGTAAGTTGATTGAATAATAGGCTACTTGACCCATTTTTGAAGTTTGTCTTATATTCTTAATCAATATCTGGTTAACGGAAAAAAAATTAAATATATTTTTTCACGACCTAGAAAACCGCAAAATTATAACTTAAAATTTAAACTTTCGTTACCGCCCGAAAACGATAGTAGATGTTAATGCTTAGATTATCTGTGGTGTGACGTCACTCAAACCGAAAACAGACATTTGACATGTCACTTATGTTATGTCAATGTCACAGCAAAGCTACATGCCTACATCCACCATCAGCCTATGTTAGTCCACTGCTGGACGTAGGCCTCTCCTATTAACTATGCGTATAGACGCATTAGGAGGTAAATGCCCATAATTGCCACGCTGGGCTAGCGGATTGGCGATCGCAGTAGGTAATGTGTCCACTATGATGACGCTGCTGCCCATCATCAATCTTGTAGAATGGTCAGTGACACTTCAATCCCTTAGTCGAATCTAAGGGCTTGTCTATTAATCACGTCATACGATTTTGGCCTGTTTTAGACCCCCCCATCCCCCATGGTGATATATGGTGATATTTTCTGGACCACCCCCCCCCACCCCAGGCCAATATGACGTGTATTTTTTTGGTCCTTATAATAACACTTGAATTTACGTAGTTTTTTGCCAACTACGAGGTAAATGTTCTCGAAGTTTTAAAACTTCGTGTTTTGTATATAAGTAAAGATTTTTTTACTGGTTATAATGCTGTTCAGCAGATTCGAGTGTAACAAAAAATTACACGTGATTTGTCCGTTGACCCCCCCTCCCCTATGGTGATAATTGGTGATTTTTTCTTGACACCCCCCCCCCTCCCCTATACAGTATGACGTGATTAATGGACAAGCCCTTACGACACCCGCAGGAGGAGTTGGGGTGGTGACAAAATGTATTCTTACTGCCGTCACCACACGGCAACATGCCTACATGTCCATGGCGAATTTCATTCGTATAAGATTCGACATGAAGTTAGTTTAAGATCCTATGACGTCACATCGAGACTTTACATCTCTTGTTGTTATTATTATTATATTTCAATTTGTTTAAAATCAATTTTGTTTTTTTTTTTATTTTAATGCATGTTAGTTGTAAGATGTACCATCATTGGTTGAAAAAATAATTCCCGCCAAGTTTCTTACCGGTTCTTCTTGGGTCAGCGGTGTAGGGTTCGAACCGGAAGTAGTTTTCATATCTAGACGATTCAAAAGAGTTTGTTGCTATTCCAATTTGAATAAAGAATTATTTGACTTTGACTTTGACATCATGGCCGACACCGTTTTCAGAGTACGAAATTAAAAAAAATAAAACAAATTTTTCAATAAAAAATATGTACCCATCAAATACACCGTAATCGAAAAATATTGATCTTTTCAATAAATACTACAGAAAATAATAATTTTTTGTACTAAATTTGATATGAGTCAAGTAGCCTATTAATCATTTTCAGAAAATTACATATTTGACACCGGTAACTATGAAAACCTTTTTAAATAGTCACCTTAAAGATTCGAAATCAAATTTCAAGAAATTATTCGTTTGATTATTAATTTAATCAAATTTGGAGTTATGTCCATAATATTATTGCAAACAATGACGCACATTTGTCCGATCCCTAATTACATATTATATACCTATAGGTAGGGTCTTTATATAATAATGGCATAGGTACGCGTCACGTGCTTATTGCTCTACCTTACTCATTAAAAATAGAAGTGCATTTTTTGGGACCGCTGGTGAATTTATCTACCACCCAAATAATCCTACTCGTTATTTTCTTTTGAGCCTGAAATTTAATTAAAAAAGCAATATTTTAAGAGTTTCTGGGAAAATACTTGGGAAAGGATTGTTTACTGAATCGGTATTTACTGTGAAAATACGAATTTTCGGTGTGATAAGAGGCTTATGGCGGAATCAATCTGCAAAACGTAAAATGTATATATATAATAATTATAAGTAGGATATGATGCAATAAATTTATTCAATAAAAAAATACAATTATAAAGCAAAATACCAGAAATACACACCTTAACATAAATACAAACTTAAAACTAACTATCACTTAAACATTCAGTTACAGCATAGACAACATAATCAAAAGTAGGATATCAAAAATAAACTTTTGCCTTTTTATTACCCGTCAACCCGTTTCAACCTAAAAAGTTTAGGGAGATAAAATAAAATAAGTAACTGGGTGGGAAGGTGCTAGGTATACATTTTGTTTTTTCTGGAAGTGAATACTTCTGATGTAGGTGCCTAATCGCTGGGCTAAAGGCAGAACCAACTATTTATTTCCTTGCTGTTATTTTACATAGGCATTGACAATAGTTATTTGTTTTACTAGGGAGCAAAGTGATTGTTTAACTCTCGTGCAAATATTGAAATTGGTTTTAAGGCACGAGAGTTGAACAAACTTTGGTGCCGAGTGAAACACAACATTTTTCACCCCACTAAAGCGAGGAAACATGCGAAATAAAACTCAAACATAACAAATTAGAAGGTATTTATTTGCAAGTCCTCAACTTCCAAAAAATAAACAAATCAACAAATAATAAAACAATAACCTCAAATATTTATCTTCGGATTCTTTTACAGCTAAGTACTTGCAATTCCTCCGGCTCTGAATCACTATCACTAATCATTATTATCAACTTGATTTAAGCTTTTGTTGATTTCTATATATTATTCGGAGAGAAAACTGAAAACTTTAAATTAAGAGTGAAAGAAAACAAAACACGACCGAACTCGTTTAAATTTTAAAAGAAAAAAATATTCGGATGCGTTCTAAAATTTCCATAGTGTCAACACTTTCATTTTCCTATTGTTTTTATTTGTCGTATTTTTAAAACTTTTAATTAAAAGCCTTTTACAACAAAATGTGGTATTTAATTTGGATTTTAGCATATTGAATATAATATTATGAAAGGTTCATATGTATGAATCTGTTTGAAACTATTGAGTTTTCGAACGTACTGTCTAGTTCAAACGTCAAAAAGCTTATTGCACTCTCAGGCCGTATAAGTTATTGCATTAGTCTATCCAGAAAATTAAAAAAAAATTACTTTAACCTCTAGAGATTAAAACACAGTTTTGCGCTCTGAAATTGAAGGACAAACAGCGTGTTTACGAGCAGTGTGGTGAAAAATATTTTGACTAAATAGTTGGTGCTGCTTTTGAATATTGCTTCGCTATGATGCTAGGTTTACCGTGTATCATCGCCGGATAATACGACGTGTCCCACATCAAAATGAGTTAAGTGCAAGAATGATGATAAAATCTCATCCAAAGTTCTCCCAGTTTGATAATTTTGATGACACTTCAAGTTAATTAGTTAAGTGATACAATTACAGGCTACGGTAGCTCCCAGTGTAATAGTTTAAGTATTTTTTGTAACTTAGTATAAATAGGTACATTTTCTGATATATTTCCATGTTGGCAATTAATTTGAACCATAAGTAAGTTTTTACTTAACACTTTATGTTGTAAGAATTATTTAGATTATTCTACTTATAAGCGGAATAGGATATCAAGACAAACCACATTGGTTTAATGATACTTTTAAGGAAATAGCAATTTTTTTTTTAAATTAAGTCAATAAATAAAAAAATGTAATGAATTTATTTAAACTTAAGGTATCACAAATCTTAGACTTGTATAATCCTACGTGCTCCCAAAACCTATTGTTGATTTATACTCTCAGTGCGTTTATACGGTGCTCACGAGCATTGTGAAAGATTTTAACTATGCATTCTAAACATCAAAATAAACGAAGAATGTTATGAGGACTAATGTCAAATTCCACAAAAAAAAAATTTCTTCCTTTTTTTTTGACTTTTTGAATACTTTTTAACACTTCCAATACTTTTTATCACAACAACGTTTTAAAATTATTTTTTTTAATGATTTTTTTTAGGGACAGGTTTTTTCGTCAAGTCTATTCTTATTTTTTGATTGTCAGGCAAAAGGTGTGGTTAAATATTAGAACACATTGTGATAGCATTGTAATCAAAAAGAAGTTCTATGACGAGTTACGTCGAAAAACTTATTTCGAAAAAAAGTTAATTATCTCTGGAACCAAGCCGAATTCAGGAAATTTTATATAACATTAAATACTCTAAATATGCTCAGGAATTCAGCATTAACATCTTTCGGAATGCACACGGTGCTCGTGTGCATTCCGAAAGATGTAAAATAAAATATACAATATTACCTACTTTATAATATTATACGTTTTATTGATAGCTTCCAAGGGGGTAGATGCATGTTAAGCTTGTACCCACATTTATCAATTATGTTTTGTAAGAATATCAGATCTATTCCTGTTATTTTTCCAATAAAGAAAATAAAATGAAACTGTCAATGAGCCAGTATTGTAAGGTGAATGGCAATAATTAATGGTAAACCCGAAATCTGAGGGTGTGGGTTCGATTCCCGTCTTCATCTCCGATGTATTTTGTCTATGTGATATGCAGTATATACATGTCAACAAATAATGTGATCTACCATTTTTGACTTTATTTAGTGGTAATAAAATCTAGAAATGGTAGTCTAAATTTTTTGTTAACTGTACATGGTATACATTGACATTACGAGTAATACTAAAGGTTAATGTATTTCAATTGCATGTATGTATGTAGGTACACATGTAATCACTCGAATAATTAATGGGTCTTACGCTCAAAATAACTAAACAGCAATCAATCAGGATTACCATACAGACAGCAAATAAATTCACCAGAATCCACTTCGTTAGACGACAAAAATATAAACAAATAATACGGTTTTAAAAGGGCCTATATCTGTTAGAAAACTGTACAAACATAAGCTTATTTGAAAAGAGACGCCTCAGTGTGGCATCTTCTGAATTCGACTCTAAATTAAAGTGCACAGCTTTCTAATTCGAATGTGCTTGTTAATCTGCTTTTGTAGAAAATTAAAGGGTACTTTATTGATAAAGATATTAGGTACAAATTTGAGTGGTTTCCCGGATTGTCTCGCATGTCTTCATTTATAACTAGGCCGCTTCATTCCCTCGTCACGCCTGTGGTTATAATTTCCACAGCAAAAGGTCGTAAGTACACTGAGCGTTAACTGAACATAAGATGTTTTTCTACGTAGTTGGTCTTAGGGTACTGGAAGAAACCCGAATAAATTTTCGTCAACGAAACCGTTTGACAGTGCGGCTTGATAAGATTTTAAGGGCACGAGCAAGCTTGTACAATCAGAGGCATAATTATGTATACATTTTTGAGCCTTATGTCAACGTCTTAAGACGAAAAAGTGAATGCTTATTTACGTCCTTGACTGTACTGTAAGTAATCTTGTTTGCAATTAAGAAGTTGCATTGTCTGGGGTTTGCCTAAGTGGAATCTGAATACTGCGAAATTTAATTTGAGTTTGGTTGGTTTGAAATTCATAGTCTTACCTGCCAACATGTCACACAAATTGTGGCCGTTTAGGCGGAGGTCGTCATATTCTTAGTAAGTCCCTTTCGAGATAGGTCATGTTCGGTAGATGCCACTTTCTGATGCATTACTGAGAAACAAAACAATTATATTTTTGTTGCATTCTTTTTTTGATGCCAATCGATCCCATTCCTGATCGGGATCATTAGTTTCTTAGGAGTCAATTTGCAGAAACGCACAGGAGCGCCGTAAAATGCGAAAGTGACGTACTCCGAAGTCGACAAACTCAGCTATGCTATTCTCTTATTGACACATTCGACGCTGCGTTCGTCAACGAGCTCGATGTCGAGACAGCCTTGTCTAAAATCCTAGCTGTTTGATTTGACATTAGGAATCGAGGCTGTGAGCGAGCTTGTGGGCGAGTTCGTCGCTGTTTTTCGTTAGAGAATACGAAGTTCATACATTAAACGTCAAACTTTCGACGCAATGTAGTTCCAGCTCACGCCGCATTCGTCGCCGAGCACTAGTGTCGTTTAAAGTACATTAGTGAATACCATTTTTAGACTCGACGCTGCCGCAGCACTGACACAGCGCTGACAGCAAGGCGGTTTCCTTAGTGAATAACACTGCAGAAAGCGACGAACTCATAAAGTGGCAATATAAGAATGTGACGTAATTAGAACGTGTCGCTCTCCGAAAGCGGCCTTCTCAGAACATGACATCCTCAGAAAGTGGCATCTACCGAACATGACCTATCTCGAAAGGGACTTACTAAGAATATGACGACCTCCGCCTAAACGATTGTGGCGATAGGTTCAAAAGTTTATACAGTCTGATAGAAATCTAATTCAGGGTGTTATCAAAAATGTATCAACGATTGATGTAATTTTTGCTTACCTTATTTGAAAATGAAAACTGTACAATTTATATACATTAATTAAATCTAACTAACCTAATTAATCATATTATGGGACTGATGACCTGATGAAGATAGCAGGAGTCCGCTGGATGTAGGTGGCGCAGGACCGGTCATTGTGACAATCCTTGGGAAGACCTATGTTCAGTAAATCAGTAGTGGACATCTTTAGGCTGATAGTTATTATTTTGTGGTTGACTGATGAACCTAACTAATCTAACCTATATCCAAGATGGCTCCTTGTGGCATTGTACTGAAAATGCTGGCGGTATTTCCTCGCTGTATCGCAAACTGATGCGTTGTGCGAGGAAGTCGCCAGCTTTTCGTTCTATACTCGTAGTTACGTCAACCAGACGTTTCGCGATTTCAGCGGCGGCCTTAACTGTAGTTCGTGTTGAAGATAGGACTGTATAAATGCAAGAAGCATCTCACACCAACATCCGTCCCATGTCCCAAGGAACCAAAAGTGTGTTATTTCATATTTACCAGTCACTTTTCAGATAATCTCAACAAAACCTTGAATTGTTAGGTTTATTTTTTCTGAGACCTAGAAGCACGCTAATGTCAACACCAATATCGACCAAAGTTTTTGGATATTTTTTCTCTAACTTTTTACTCATCACTACATTAGATTAAGATAATATTAAGATATTCATCCTTAAGATTATCCTCATGATAAATAACTATTTATATTAGCCTCTTTGAAATTTCTGATTCAGTAATAGATATAATTACCTACTATTTTAAAGAATGTGTATGTAGCAATGTACCTTGAAGTATCATACTTATTGTAGTTATTATAATAATGACTGGGTATGGCAGCAGCTTACTATAATGCCAACGACAAAAAGTGGAGATAAAGTACCGCCTCCTGCCCCAAATTTAATACATAATTGGTATCACGTAAATTTATGTTCGTTGGTCCCCGAGTAAAAAAGGTTCCAAAACCTCAGTTTATAGTCGGCAAGAAAAATGGGCCATTTGCAGCGCTATTATTGCATGCAGCTGCATAACGTGCCAAAAATGGCGAGCATGATATCGTTTATACTCAACATACAGATAAGGGTTGCACCAACATCCAACCAAGGAAAGGGTTCTTAGCATCAGCCGCGAAAACTGAGGACGTGAGCTGGCCTCCTTCGGACATTGGTGAACTTGGTTATTTTTTCATCATACCGGACTCTTAGCGAAAACTTAGGCCGATCAATCTTACTTAATCTCCCAATACATTAAATTCTAGCGATCGATTTAACCCTGACGCCTGATTGTATGGTGCAACCCTCTAATGGTGTAAAATTGTGTATATTAAGACGAGTAGTTACACAAAATAATTATTATAAAATAAAAAAAATAATCTAATGTACTGCAATATTGCGATCACGTATCAATCAGTCACGTGTCAGTCAAGGTAGAAGAT
The DNA here is from genome assembly GCA_025490895.1 of Thaumatotibia leucotreta. NCBI lineage: Eukaryota > Metazoa > Arthropoda > Insecta > Lepidoptera > Tortricidae > Thaumatotibia > Thaumatotibia leucotreta. The sequence continues at coordinate 4,235 of JALPQI010008472.1, read as the reverse complement.
ATAATTATATGCGTGCAAAGTGCCAAATGTGTATTCACAACACTATCATGTATACATATTTTCGTTCATGTATTCGTCTTTTAACTTGACTTTACATTATAACAAATCAAAGAGTCAAAATGGCCGATTGAGGGAAGGTAAACTTGTTCGACACAATGAATGTGATAACTACACATGCAAATCCAAATATGTTGCATGTTTTAAGAGTCAGACTTTAAAAATAACGGCAAAAATTAAATCACCATAAACCAGTTTCCGTTGATGTTCTCAAAATAATTGAACGCTGCTTCGCGTTTGTAAATTTTGCGTTGAAAATCTTGACGGGAAAGTAAATGAGCTGGGAAGCATCTGGTTATAAAGAAAATCCGTGAAAGCCTACTCACTGAGGAGGAAAACATTTGCAAAACTAATTTTCACAAAAAATAACCGGTAATCTAAGAATTACGAGGAATTACCCTTTAGGGACCCACTTAAAATGAAATTACATTTCTGGTATCAGGCCATGCGATTGTCAACCTTAATTTGTTGGCCGAATGATAAAACTCAAGCTAAATCATGTTTGAATTCATTGGCTAAGCGAGTTCAAGCTCTGTGATATTACCACAAGGTGTAAAAGAAAAACAATGAGTCGGAAAATTTGGAATATGATAATAAAGTTAATCCATTACGCGTGGAATTAAAATTTAAAACACGGCTGTCCAATTTATTAAGTGGCTTTACGGATTTCGTAAAGCATTATTTGAAAGGTAAGTACTTTAATTTTAAATGTTGACCGCTTATTTAGTTAATACGACATTTTTGGGTCCTGACACGTATTTCATACTTTATTAATTTTACGTTTTGGTCAGCTCCCGTAGACAGTCTGAGGATCGTCTAAATAAGTTTGACTTTGAGATCATTTGATTTAGAGGTTGGGAAATAGCACCTTATTATAATTAGGTTTTAGGATTAGGATTTTTCTGTGCATAGGTTTAGAAGTCTGCAGTAAGACTTAAAACACAGATAGTGTCGTAATGTTGTCTTACAGTAAGGTCGTTGTTTGCTATATTATTTTTTTCACGTACAATTAATGTTGAGACGTATTTTTTATTATTTTGTACGGCCATATTTTGAATGTAATCTGATTTTCCGTACATTGCCGCCCAGTAATATCTCATTGTTTGTACCGAATATCAAATTTTTTTAGGAATCGGAGGTCAGTCCCATAGAAAAGTTCATCAAAATGACCTCAGAATGAATCCTCTAAAATTTGAACGACAATGAACATTCTGTAAGTATATTTTACTTACCTTTTGTGCCCTCGCGCTTCTTCTTTCCATACAAATTATAGCTAAGCGAAGGTAGTTAGGTTTTACGTTCATAAATTTCAAAACCTAGTAATATCCCGTTCTGTTATCGGTGTTTTACTATTAGTTCACCTAAAATCCGCCTATCCTTTTTACCATTAATAAGATCGGTAAACTGTCAAACTCTAACCGCGAGTTTAGAAGATCCATTAATTATAATTTATTTGGCATTAGTCGCTAGGTGGCGCTTTTGTGACGAAACGGTTTTATTACAAGGCCTTCTGAATGACGTGATGTCAAAAATATGTTCACAATTGTGCGCCTTATTACAGCGGGGCAAGCTGCGAAAGTGTGAATATATTTTTGAAGTCGACTGTGTGAAGTTCAGATAAGGGTTAATGAAAGGCAGTTTGCGATTTAAGTGCTCTGTTGGATCTATTAACTGATAAGAAATATCTGTTAAAGTTGAAAACGTGACATTTACCTAGTTTGATACCGGTGTTTTAGTTCTATACTTCAGAGTAAGAACATAAATAAATAAATATCTTGGACATCCCATAGCAAGCTTAATTAAAGCTTGTGATGTGGGTACCAAGCGACGATATATATACTAAATAGGTACATATAGGTACTTAAATACATACACAGCCAAGGAACAAAATATTTGTGATAAATAAATTAGACAAATAACGCCCTCGCCAGGATTCGAACCCGGAAACTCCAGCTTCGTAGGCTGTCAACCAATTAGGCTACGGAGGCTGACAAATGTGGGTACCTATTTAAAAGTGTAAAAAAGGTTATGCAGATGTAGTGCAAACGCATTCTCTTACCCCATTTAACCCTACTAGGTTTTATAGCACGTGGGTAAGTAGGTTCAAGTGGTCCACTAACAATATAACAGAAAAAAAACCTGGGGTAAGTTTTTTACATTTAGGGTTATTTGGATTAATGTCAAAGTATCTATTACCCTCGATTTGTTCAGTGTTTAATTCAGTTAACATTTTCCCCGCGAACTATGACATTTTAAAACTATTCTTTGCTCTTTTGGATTCTATTCCAAATATTTGAACTTCTTTTGTACAGCGCGTGGACTATGTGACTAGTGTGCTAGTTACAGAATATGTGTATTGGGTGCGCCAAAGTATTTATAAAATTGCAACTTAGATTATTGGAACTCCGAAAATGTTTCTTATACAATTTAACATCATAATGATCGGTATTTAGAAGTAATCTTTGTTCATAATTATCATCACTTAGAATTATTTATGTTCATAATGTCGTTTTTAATATATATTTTTAGTACTAACTTTTATGTATATGTAATTTTTCACTAAACTTATTTTATGATATATACTCTAATGTTATATTTATTTTTATCTGTAGGTACTGGTTTTGTGTATGAATTATTTTCATTTAATTAAATATAAATCGTACTATTACTGTAAACACTAGCTACCTGCACAAATCAGGTTGTGGCAGAGTACTGTAGGTACGAAACGGGTTCCCTCTATCTGGCATAACTTTTTTTGTCCGAATCGCTTAGGGCATAACAGACTTGGCATAATCTTAATGAGGCAGAAACATCACTTGGAATAAATAACAATATTTCGAACATTATTTTGGCCGAAACTATCTTGGCATATCATTATTTACGCCGAATGTTATAAGACAGAAATTAGATTTGCATATTTTTTTGGGCATATAGCCACATGTTCGAAACTTGCATTTTTCGTCAGGCAGAGTTTGTTGTAAGGGTGAACATTTCTGCAGTGAGTGAGCGAAGCGAGCGAACAAAACCTTCCGGAGCAGATCCGACTCGGATTGGTTAGGTTAGAAGACTTAGTCTTCGAGGTTATTTTTTTTTAGCAACCTAGAAAGTACTCAGCTCAGTAACACAGTAAGTAACGTACAGAATATTACTACTACCTCGATTATATTGAGAGGTTGTAATTATTCCTTCTCTTTATGCTAAAATAAAACTATGCCGATACTTTTTATGCACATCCAGATTATGCCTCACCATCGAAATTATGCTCGAATAATATTTGAACGACTAGAAATCTGCCACAACGAAATATGCTAAAGTTGAGTATGCCACAACAGTTTCTGCACAAAGTCCATTATGACTACATACTACATAGTTTATGTCATATAGAATTATACGTAAAAGAATTATACCACAACAGGGTGAACCTAATGGGAAAATGTTTATAAATAAAAAAAATATTTCAAATAACTTTATGGGTATATATTAATCTACTTCACGACTTTAGGAGGATAAAATTTCGAAATAAAAATCGTTATGAACATTGTAGGTAGAAGTATAATTTTTAATAAGAAAAAAAGTATGAGATAAAATTTTCGGAGTAATGATGATTATGAGTAAAAAATGGTATTAGTAAAAATATTCGAAGAAAACATTGTATAAGTGCCAATATGGACCCATGTGTATTATTTAGGTATGTGTATAAAAATAATAGTTAACATATTTAAGTATACGCAGTTAAGGATTATTTTGTATTATAAAACAAATAAAACTAAATATGCCGCAAATAGGGACATTTACGTATTGAAAGCCTTTCCTAATGACTCGGGCCGGTGATCGGCACATCGACCCGCAAAGGGCCTAGCCGGGAAAAACTCAATTACCTCGTGGAAGCTCTTTAATCTGTTTTAAATGCAAATGGCAACCAGGGTTGTCCACGGCAGAACGTCATTCGATTACGTTTTAAATTGGTTCCTTGACGTAATGATGATGAGACTATAAATATGTATGATTTTGTCACGACTGGCGAGTTACGTTGATTTAAGTAGACATCTGACACGAGTAAATTATATGTAAATATAACAAGGAGACATAAAATGAATAGCCTCCGTCAGCCTCCGTAGCCTAGTTGGTAGTGACCCTGCCTACGAAGCAGGAGTTTTCTGGGTTCGAATCCAGGCGAG
>JALPQI010008471.1:0-56423 GCA_025490895.1 Thaumatotibia leucotreta | reverse complement strand
CAAGCGAAGCGACCACATCTAGGGAGCAGCAGTGCGAAAAGCGATTATCATCTGGTGGTGGGGGAAAATGTGTTCACAGACCGTGACCTAGGGTTCTCTTTGCGCCGCGGCAGCCGTCCGAAACCACCAGACGGCTTGTCGCCAGCGGTGTGCGAGCGAGATCGCTCGATACGTGACAAGCGTTAGTAAGAGAGATGGGCGTTGCGCTATGGCGCGAAAATAAAAACGAAGTGGTAGGTGACGTAACGCAGGGGAACATTAAACGCAATTTTATGGCGGTGGGCAAAAAACTGTTGTTTACAAAATAGGCAGATCAAACCGCTCACTACTGGATTCGGTTGTAGAGGTATATTTATTATTTATTATTGATCGATCGAAGCAAACACAACGATGTGAAAAGTAAATAGAGGCGTAACTACATGTGATATGTCCTTATCTTTGTTATCTTAATGTTGACAGCAAACGTAGACATAAATAATAACGTCGTGTCTCAACTGATATGTGATCGGCAAAAGCATGTCGCAAGTCAATTAAGTAAGTTTACGATTCTTTTATTTTGAATTCGACCAAGGCCAACTAACGTATCCATTTCGCAAGTGGAAAATAGGACGATAAATATATTTTATCAAAAACAAATTAGAAGTTTATATTTAACCAGCTTCAAAAAAGGAGGAGGATCTCAATTTTCCTAATTTATTTTTGTATGTACTAAGTTACTCAGATATCTCCGAGAATAGTGAATGGATTTTGTTTGTCGAACGGGTATAACGCCGAGATGGCCCCGATGACATCAAGTCGGGATCTGATGGTGGAATCATGGAGAAATCGGTGGAAGTTGGTTTTTTTTTTTTTTATATAGTGATTATCTTTAGTTCTATTTGGAGTTTTTCTGTTCAGACAGAATTCACGAGTAACGAAATTTTTTGTAAACAGGGTGAAACGTGAGTCGTGAACAGTAACACGTTTTTCTAACTCTATAAACAACTAACAATTGAATGCCCCACAAGTTAATTAAAAATTGACAAGTTATTTATTTATTTTTGTACTTTTTTGGGTTTATGTTTTTGTATTTTTTGGCTTTGGATATCCAAAAGGATTTTCAAGACAAATTAATGGAGTAATTTAAATGACCTCTTCAAATTGAAGTAATTAATAAAGGCAAGTTTGTGATTTCGTGTAAAATTAAATGATATTTAATTTATTACATTTAACGTTGTAAATAGCTTACATAGCCGGGTCATTGTCAGACCGAAAAACAAAAGTTGTCCACTCGGTGGTCAAAAGTTAACAGCTTTTATAAATCTATGTTGTTTTGATTGCATAGGAATATAGACCGGGGAACCTAGTTGTACCGTCTATTGTTTCATCCCAAAATGAGTACAGGAATTCCTTAACTTTAGGCATGTCCACCGAAAAGACGATAACCTAAATCTGACAATGACCCAGCCGTTATTATTTCTGAAAAACACCTTAAAAATTAGAAAAAGCCACAAAAAAACATGACTATTTCTAAGTAATTCGTGGGGCATTCAATTGTTAGTTGTTTATAGAGTTAGAAAAACGTATTACTGTTCACGACTCATGTTTCACCCTGTATAGATTACAATGACATATTGTTAATTTAGTTAGTATTCATCATCATCATCATCATCATCATCATCATCATATCAGCCGAAAGACGTCCACTGCTGAACATAGGCCTCCCCCAAAGATTGCCACAATGACCGGTCCTGCGCCACCCGCATCCAGCGGACTCCTGCGACCTTCACCAGGTCATCGGTCCACCTTGTGGGGGGCCTACCCACGCTACGCCTTCCGGTACGTGGCCGCCACTCAAGAACCTTCCCGTCCCAACGGCCATCGGTTCTACGCGCAATGTGCCCCGCCCACTGCCACTTCAGTTTAGCGATTCGGAGAACTATTTCGGTTACTTTGGTTCTGCTGCGGATGGTCTCATTTTTAATCCGATCACGCAGAGAGACTCCTAGCATAGCCCTCTCCATTGCCCTTTGGGTGACTTTGAGCCTTCTTATGAGACCCATTGTAAGCGGCCACGTTTCAGTACCGTATGTCATCACTGGCAACACACACTGATTAAAGACTTTCGTCTTCAAACACTGCGGAATATTGGACGAAAATATGTGTCGTAGCTTCCCGAACGCTGCCCAACCGAGTCGGAAAGTTAGTATGTATTACCTTTTCGAAAAGCCAGAAGTTAAGAAATATTATAACATTTTAGCAAAACATATTCGACAGGATTTTGACGCAAGACCGGTTATCGAAGTAAAGATTTATGAAACGAGAAAAGTCGTCGGACTGGTTGCAAGAGTTGCATCGCATACCAATGACGTCAGGGACATTTCTTACTTCAAACCTGGCCGTTACTTCGTGTCTACAGAAAGTAATGATCAATGATCATACACAGAATTTCGGATAAGTTAATTTCCATTAATATGAAATGATCCGCAAAGGGGAATTGCAGGTTGCAGACCTCCAACCATAGCTACGTTAGCTGCTCACCATCCGGTGGGCCGTATGGTTGGTTACAAAGTAAAAGCTTAATTGATATTTAGGTACTAAACAATTAAAAGCAATCAACTCTCTTGCTCTCCTTCTCAATTCTCGTCGAAGAGACTTTCGAAGTAATTACTTTCTGTTGTCCAAATAATTTTTAAAACAAAATCATATACGGCGTTTCCCTAAAAGAAAGACTATTTGTTTTTGTTTGATATAGTCATATTTTTTACTCGCGATTTTTTTCTTTATCATTAGAATTTTTACTTTTCCACCAATAACTTTGTTACACTCTGCAGCTATATTAGTCCATTATATTACGGCAACGTATATATGGGAAAAGTTCACATTCGGATACCAGCACCAAATTTTAGTATGTTGTTAAATATGTCATTCTGTATCCAAAACTGTCGGGAGACACTCTCTCAAAGGTCAAGGTCACCAGTAATGACGTCCTCAAAATGGCTGCTGCCTAATTTTGAAAAGCGCTTATTTGTTCCTCAACCGCCCAACATACACCATTGTGTGTAGTATCAATTGAAAGGTTATTAAATATGCTCTAACTTTGTCGTCTTGTGTTATAGCGTACATCTAAAAATAAAAAAAATATCGTGGAAAGAATAAAAATATTTTTTTACTCTTTTCGTACAATGTACATTTCATCAGGAAACAAGCGGTATTAGAAAAAAATATTGTACTAGATAAATGTAGGTAAACTATTATTCTAAAATAAACAGTTTAAATCATCCAAATCGGTTGAAAATAAACAAAGTTATGTCATTTTCTATATTCCGCGGCAAACGCCATACACCCGCCATCCGCCCGCTCGCCAGTTCGAAAATGTAAATTGCACCCAAACTATGCAATTGATTTACACTGATAAGATATGAACTAAAAGCCAATTAATTATACAAATACTAGTTGTTTTAAAAATACTGTTGTTATTAAAATAAAATACATAATTTAAGAAAAAAACAAATTAAAAGACATAGGTACTTAGAGTAAGGTAGGAAAAAGGTAACAAATTGATAATAATAACTTCTAACTATCAATGAAAGAATATTATGTATATATATATTTCAAGGATTTATTCTGAACAGTAAATTCTGGAGTAAGTTCCTTCACATACACAAAGAAGAGTGCAATTTAAAACGTTTTTTGCGCATACGCCAACATGGACAAGGCAAGTTCTTTCTTCTTTTTTACAGCTCCAATCGCAGGGATCAATTTTCTTGTGGATAAGGCAAGGCACTTCGTCCGTATCTTCGTTTGTTTATGCTACAAACAAACGAAGATACGGACGAAGTGCCTTGCCTTTAGATGTTGAGTCAGTTTAAGGGCATCTTTTGTTGGTGAGATGCTTTCAATACTCAATCATTTATTGCTTCCACACAGTTTACAAGGTATTATGTGAACATAAAGTGTTTACCGCTATTTAGTTAGCTTTATTTTTAATGAAAACATTCCGTCTTGCTATAATTAATTGTTATATCATTTGTAGTCTCTCTGGACATTCGTCATCCAAGTGGTGGACGATCTTCCTCTTTCCCTCTTTCCAGTAGCCATGGACAGATAGTTTAACACGACATGACTGTCCGGTCGGCGAAGGCTAACCTTACCATCTTAGCTTATTTTTACAATCTTGAAACTAACCCTTACATTACATAAGTGGCGAACGCTGTCCTTGAGCGTGTCTCCGCCTATCTATCGTAGCATACGATGTATGTGATAGAGTATTGAGTAAACTGAAAGAAATAGAAGCGGAGAGAGAGTGGAAAGAGAGAACCACTTCCAGGCAAGCTAAAATGACGTGAGGAGAACCCGATACTTTACGAAGTTGGAAAAAATTGACTTGAGGATGTTGATCAGAATTATTTCGAGAAACAACACCCTCAACAGGTATCTTAAGGTGATGGGAATAAGTAATTAAGCAGCCTGTCCACATTACGGGAGAGACGAAACTAGTCAGCATGTTCTGGTAGAATACATTTTGTAGATACGCAGCGGCATTATGTGTTTGGCAGGTATCCCTGCAACTTATCGGTGTTCTTTCTCCTCACTCATGGACGTGTCGACGTCCATGAGTTCTTCCCTGGGGTCGCACAGGGATATTCTACGGTTCTGCAAAAATACAAGGAGGCTAGAAGAAAATAATGTGGTAACGCAGCCGTGACATTAACCTACGGCTCCAGCAACGGGAAAAGGATGAATGAGCACACCAGATACTCGACAGCCCACTCGATTCCGGCCGAAACATAACATAACATGCGATGAAAAGCAATCAGAGACATATCAGCAATGAACGGATCGCATAAGAAATTAATCAAACTTACAGGCAAAGTCTCTTCAAACAAGCTAACGATCTTATCATCGTGTATCGAGAGCATGTAAATCCTTTCCAGGGCAAGCAACTCTAAACATCAAAGTTTCCGTCCCTCTAAAAAATCCCTCGCCCTCATGTATGGTAGTTATTTGTTTCAGCATCGGCTGTGTGTAAAATAATATTCAGGCATAGGCTTGTTCGCGTGAAGACGACAGCATAGCCACGGAGGAAGAAGTGAGGACTTTACCTATAATGTACAGATTACAGTTGTCATTCCAACGGAATATTCATTATTAGTTGAAACAATTCTGCTGTTACGAACTGATGTAAGCTGCTTGCCCTGGAAAACGATTTCCGTGCTCAGAGTTTCGTGCTTTATATTGTTAGCTTTTGTGAACAAACTTTGCCTGTAGGTAAGTTTGATTATTTTTTTATGCGATCCGTCCATTGCTGAAATATCTGGGATTGCTTCTAATCGCATACTTCGTTTGCTACGATGGGCAGGAGGAGTCGCGCTCACGGCCAGAGTTCACAACAAGCATGTAAAGAGGAGTTTCAAGGTTGTAAAAATAAGCTAAGATGGTAAGGTCACATCCTTCGCCGACCGGACAGTCATGTCGTGATAAACTATCTGTCCATGGCTACTGGAAAGAGGAAGGCCGTCCACCACTTGGATGACGAATGTCCAGAGATACTACAAATTATATAACAATTAATTATAGCCAGACGGAATGATTTCATATGAATATAAAGCTATCGAAAGCATCTCACCTTAATTTATGATCTCACCAACTAAAGATGCACTGAAACTGAATCAACATCTGAAGCGGACCATTCTACAAACAAACGAAGATATGGACGAAGTGCCTTGCCTTATCCACAAGAAAATTGATCCCTGCTATTGGAGCTGGAAAAAAGAAGAGAAAGTATTTGTCTATATTCCAGTTCCATTGTGGAAAACGATTCCTGATGCAAGTGCTAGTTGCAAAGAAATTGTGCCTTGTCCAGGTCCACGTTGGCGTATGCGTAAAAAACGTTTTAAATTACACTCTTCTTTGTGTATGTGAAGGAACTTGCTCCAGAATTTACTGTTCAGAATAAAACCATGAAATATATTATACATAATATTCTTTTATTGATAGTTAGAAGTTATTATTATTCATTTGATACCTTTTTTCTACCTTACTTTTTTTTAATTTGTTTTTTTTCTTAAATTATGTATTTTATTTGAATAACAACAGTATTTTTAAAACAACTAGTATTTGTATAGTTAATTGGCTTTTAGTTCATATCTTATCAGTATAAATCATTTGCATAGTTTGGGTGCAATTTACATTTTCGAACTGGCGGGCGGGCGTATGGCAGGTGTATGGCGTTTGCCGCGGAATATAGAAAATGACATAACTTTGTTTATTTTTAACCAATTTCGATGATTTAAACTGTATATTTTAGGATAATAGTTTGGCTACATTTATGTAGTACAATATTTTTTTCTAATACCGATTGTTTCCTGATGAAATGTACATTGTACGAAAAGAGTAAAAAAAAACTTTTATTCTTTCAACGATATTTTTTTTATTTCTAGATTTACGCTATAACATGAAAAGACAAAGTTAGAGCATATTTAATGACCTTTCGATTGATACTACACACAATGGTATACGTTGGGCGGTTGAGGAACAAATAAGCGCTTTTTGAAATTAGGCACTAGGCAATTTGATTACGTCATTACTGGTGACCTTGACCTTTGAGAGAGTGTCTCCCGGCAGTTTTGGATACAGAATGACATATTTAACAACATACTAAAATTTGGTGCTGGTATCCGAATGTGAACTTTTTTTCCGTAATATAATGGACTATATGAAAAGTTATACAGTAAAAGAGTATTTAGAGGACACTTTAGAATAAATAAAAATTGTTCATTTTTTAAATAAATATAAGCAATACGTATTACCATGCCAGATACAGTATAAATTATACGGCGAATAAATAAACAAATAGGTACCTAGAATAACGAGATTAATTTGTACAAATAATAATTAATGTATTAGTATAGTACATAACAAAGTCGTCTTCTCTTCGCTTCACAATTTTGCTGTGCCCAACAGGGTCCACAATTAAGTTCAGAGATGTTACAATTAGAACTTAAGTTTATCTAATACCTTTGTAAACTAAATTGTGGAATGCAATAAATGTTTTGAGCGTTGAGTATTGAGACTGGACTGGAAGGATCAATAATACTTCTCTAGTATCGGATTCGTTCGTACATAATATTTTGCTGCTATTTATGCACAAATGATGCAGACTCTTTGGCGACAAGTCATTTGTATGCCTTGCATAGGAACGACGCTTTAGAGAGAGAAAGCGGTACACGTTATTACTTATGCAATTCTAAAGGAAGAACATATAAACCGTTTAGAAAGAATAACACGTTGGTTGTAACCAAATATGCACTAGAGGAAATAGGTACTCGCCAAAATGACATCATCTTATCGTACGAGGCGGTTAGGTTTAACTTTTTATGAATCAGTGGTATGATGCAACTCTGAACACCTGTGATTGGCGGACGGTTGTTCCAAATCTGCGATAGTAAGTAGACCCGTTTCATAAAAGCTATCTGACCCCATCTGATTTGTACCTAAACGCCCTGAAGGTAAAAAACTTGATCAGTTTGATTGAAACAACGAGGAAAAGGACTATGCGTCAAAATGGACCAAAAACCAACAGAGCTGGGTGTAGTGTCATTAAAAAGGTCTGTTTATGTATTTTATTTCATTCTATAGGACCAAAGTTGGATTCCATTGGATAATTTTATATGAGCAAGGCGTTCTGCGGATACTATCTAAGTAAATCACCGTCGTTCAGACACCATTCATCGTAGTATTTACTCTGACTAAAATACAAATATCTCCGTTTTGCAATGGAATTGAACATAGTGCCCATAGAAGGAAATGAAATAAATGTAAATACCTATTTAATGACACCACTTTTAGCTCTGTTGGTTCTTGGTCCACTCTCCATACAAATATGCCCATGGACCTTTTTGACATTTACCTTCATAATGGAAATTATTAACACAATAAATCACTACCTCGTTTTATAAGGACAACTCATATATATTGCCTGACAAGTCATAAATTTAATTAGTAATTGTTGTTAAATCATTTGTCGTATGTATTATCGCAGGCCTTGGAAATAATAATAACAAATCGTATACGATAGATGCAATAAATTCAAGCAATATAAACCTACACTTCGAATTAGATAATCTTGAATTAACTAATAAGGGAAGTTGGGTTATTGATCGAGTAGAATTATTGTTAGTGGGTAAAGCGCATAGGCGTGGAAGCCTTAGATGAAGTAAGTAGGTTGAGAGCCTTTCAAATGCTTAATCCGATCAGGTGTATAAGGCACGATTACGTTCGGTTAGGTTCGAAACTTGTCATTAACAGAGAAAATCCTCTATTAACGAAACAAGAAACTTTGTTTCGATATTGGTCAAAATGGGAAAAACAAATCATCGGATCGTAATGGATTCGAGGATTTCGAGGCAAGGATTCGACCTATAAATAACCAATATGCATGAATAATAATTTATTATCAGTTCGTAAAAGCAACACGCGCCTACCTACGTACAATGTTTTTGGGACACTTACATAAACTTACTGTTTTTGTTATTATAACGAATAAAACAGCATTTAAGTTTATTAGGCCGCTAATTTATCAAGCAATAAAACTGTTGGAACATTTCGCGAAAAATTCGGGTCGAACACGCAGGGTTTCAACATTCTCAGTGATCACAGCGAGTATATAAATCTCCAGTTGACGACACATGTTACGCAACGCAAACGCTCTAAGCGGTCTAATGGGAGGAAGCCGCAAATCTATCTGGTCAACAAATCAAAGATTCAAAATATACCATTTGACACGAAGTCAGAGAATTTCATAAAAGTATTAAATTTGCATCATCCAGTCGTATTATCATACTAAATAAAACATTTAAAGAAAATACCAACGACACTCCAACCGGCTGTGTGGTTGCCAAAAGACATAGTGATATAATAGACCGTGATACTAAAAATAGGGCACAGTCAGTTATCGTACATTACGCAAGCGCTGCATATGTTTAAGGTTGTAAACAAATTCGTTAGCAACTATAGGGCAAGCAAATAAGAACAATTTAGGACGCAGCGGTGAACAAATATGTCCATGATATTGGTAAGAAGTATGAATGATTGATGAACAACTTGCAAAATATATTATTAGGAAACAAGTTATAATGAGATTTACTAACCGTGTGAATTATGAATTTTCGAATAGTGAGGCTGATTGAGCGACTACGGGTTATGTAACTTTGTTTGGACAATTAGGGTAGATAAAGGCATAAAGAGCAAACAACTCGTGATCGCACGGGTTATCGTAATTGATAGTGTGGTGTGTATACAAACAGGCAAGCACGTAGGCAAAATATCAATAATTAATTTACTCCACTTTTTAACCTTCTTCGTCTTACATCCATTTCAGCGCCTACGCGTGTCTTTACTTGGCCATGGCAATTTACAATATTCATTCATTCTATGGAGAAATCGTGCTTCATTTGATATAACTGTCTAAAGAAGGAGTGTTTTGTATTACGTGGTTTTGTTCACTTATTAGAAATTTATTTGGTTACATTTCAATTCAGAATACAATTGTACAGCTTTGAAAATAAGAACCGATAAAAATTCAGAATAAATAGACACCTAGATGTAGAGCTCGTAATGACGATCTCTACATTAAAAAATTTGGATCAGATTTTATGAAAAAAGGCACAATGTTACTTTCCGTGTACCCTACAGACGATGTATGACTGTTCGTATGATAACCATGAAGTAGCATAGCGACAGTCATGTAATTATACAGGAGAAAGAAACATTCTCTACATTTATCGGTTAGCGTGCCTAGGTAACATAAACCAGCTCAGATATCCAGATGTCGTAAAGCAATTGACGTCATTTAACTTGACCTTTAGGTCTCATTAGTCAGCACATCCGTCTAACTTAGCAGCCGATTAAGACTAGATATAACGCCAAGTAAAATAAACAAATATAAATGTGTGTTTTTGTAAATAGTCCCACTTTGGCGCTTACCTACTAAGAAGGACGGAATGTGTTTGTATTTATTATACGAATTGTTGAATTTGACCTCTGTGTGACAATGACAGTTTAACGTGATAAGAAACTCGTGTTGAAGATAGTGCGTGCCGTCATTGCCGTGCCGTCAGATTAAATAAGTATAAAGCCGTGTGTGATCTACATCAAAACTCTCTTTTTAAAAATTTTTATCACTATAATATGATTCATAAGGATACCAGCAAACGTTTTAAAATCATTTAGTAATTTATGAACCTAAATAAACCGGTATATTCAACTAGTGCCGAAATAAGTGACATTATATGCCGGATTTTATTGTTCTAAATCAGTAAATAATTAGGATAAGGACTACATTTATAAAAATGTTCTCACATTGACTATTCGGAATAACGATTTTACGGACAAAACGGTTTCTGCGTCGAGTCCACCATAATTCATAACGGTTTGGAAATTTAACCGGTATCCGAGTATCCAACCCATGGAATGCATCATGCAAGTATTTTTCTTCGTATTCGATCCATTAAATGTCAGAAGGTTTTTTAATAGTTCTTTGGGCGGCTAGAGGATACTTGCAACTTATACGAGTATGTACGTAATGTACGCCTCGTCGATTGTATACCTACATTGTGTAAAGTGTATGTCTGTACAAAACATTGTTGGTTAGGAATGCACGTTATGGCAAGCGTACCTATTAAAGCAGACAGGCATCGAGAATAGAAAAAAGTATCAATTATGGTTTCATCAATACATTTCATTATACATACCGAATACCTACGAGGCAATAGCAGAGAATTTTAAGAAATGTATGCTCTATTATTTGTCAAGAATGCAATCAAAATCAATGAACATTAAACACAAAGCTTTTGAGTACCGAAATATGTCATCAGTTGCTAACGTATCAGACACGTTTTATAGAAACAAACTAGAAACACCATCCAGACATCAAAATAATATTATGTATTTATATTACGTCGTGTAGTTTAAATCCCATCGAGTCTAGTACACACTGATATGACACACCAAAACACCATTATCTTTATCAGCAGCGAGCGTGCCAATGTAAACATACACGGAGATTATGTTGATAGTGACAGTGAGTTTATAAAATCGATCAAATATGTGGTCGGATCCCGCATAATTACTCATTATTAAAAATTCATATATTCTTTTACGTTATCTCAATTATTACGAATGAAATTTAAATTTACCAAAACTCAAAAGTAGAAGCAACAGTCAATTTATTTAACAACCTATAACAATAAGCGACATGGAAGGCGGTACCAACGGATTGAGGGTGTCTACTACCAAGGTACGAGTGTCGTATCATTTTCCAGCGAGTTGGGCAAAAAGTAATATGATTACTCCTCCCGATTACTTTTGTATGTGTACTTTGTAATATATATTACTTTTTGCCCAACTCTGTTTTCCAGCACCCCAGCGAAATACCGTCGGATCTCATGTTATCGCACTCGCCAGACCACGAACTGTGACTCTTACGTAGGTAGTTATTGAAATATTTCACATTATACTTGAGTCATTCCATGTGATATCAACAAATTGAGTTGAAAAGTGTGCCGCATGATTTTCAATTTGAATGAAAATAATTGAGGATACAGTTCATGGTGGCAGCAGTGCTGAAACACCACCAGATTTTTTTTTATTTTAATTTCTAAGCCCATTTCAATTTAAGAGTGGGCTCAAATTTCTTTCACACAATCAGTCCTATCCTAACTTTTATTTTATAAAAGGTACCGAAATAATTATTACTTTGTTAAATTAGGCAATTCGCACGGTAATTATTAGTTACTTAAATATTTAGAATAAGATTAGTACATTAGATAATATACTGTATGACATAATTGATCTGAATCAACTACAAACAAATGGTGATCACCCAAAATGTACACCCAATTGCTCAGTTTTGGCAATTTTAATCGGTTCTTGAGCCAAGCTTGGTGCACAGGAAAGATTACTTTTTTCTGAAATATAAACTACTTAATACTTGCCGTGTTCATCTTGTAAAATAAATATAAATGTGTTAGAGCAATTACTTCTAATAGAAAAATATAAGTCAAAATTTTGAATTTCGAAAAATGCTCATGTTTGACTCTAAAATCCAAATAGAACCGGAGGAAGTAAACATTTTCAGATCAGCCCTCGTAAATGGCCACTGTCGGTTTATCGTATACCAGTTGACCCCTTTACAGTATGCTGGAGGTTATCTGAAGAAGGTGGCGAGAGCTGAACCTTGACCCGAGACATACATCTTTAATTGGATTATAAGAATCTCAGCATCGTAAGTTTGCAATCAAAGGAGTTAGTTTATTTAATTTGATATAACTTGTGTATAACCTGTGATATTCAGTTGCACCAAATGGTTTGCCATCTAAAACCGTTTGTTAAATTGCTCGAATCCCTCAATTTTGAAATGTTCGTCACAATGAACATAGTCTTCGACCCACTTTTTGTATTTTTTTAAGTCAGTATTTTCTGCTCTGCACAATCACGCAGAGGCAAGAACGCACGATTTAAAAAAAATGCCATATTAAGGGTTAAGATAATCATGAAATAAACAGAAGAAAATATTATGGTTAAGATAATCTTTAAAAAAAATCTGTATTATGTTATGGATGAAGATTTCATCCGAAAATTGTATGCAAGTAAAATCTTTAGATTAGAAAGAACGACGGGTAAATCACATTGTGTAGATCAGTACCTGCCTAGGTAATATCAATGTCGGCCACCGAAATTCCTGGCAACATTATCAAAACAATAAAATTAATTTAATATTAACGATGCATCGGCATTCGTGATGATATCGCGTAGATAGCCTATAAGTAACTGGACGTCGATACGATAACATCACAATTGACTATTGTCGCGGGTCGTTAACTTTATCCAATGGTTGAACTTAACATTGGCGATCAACGATATGATATGCAAATTATTCGCATTGATTTTTAGAAAACAGTTTCATTTAGTTCATTACTCTATGAAAACATTTTAACGGCTTAAAACATAATCGTGTCTGGAAGTCTTGGCAAGTTTCTCTCTCGTATAACTCGCACATTGTTAATCAGCATAACATTTTACTTACTAAAATTAAGCAACGTCTTATTTGCCAAGCCAACATGACTCATAAACGCCAGTTTCGGTGGATAAAAATTTAATTATGTGCCAAAATATTAAATCGCGCCTCAGGTGACTGTTGGCAGGGTGCCTGCTCGCGGCGTAAACAATCTATTTCAGATCTGAAAGTCAATTCGACCCCCGTATTCATATTCTATCAAGCCACTCCACTCAAGCGCTACAATTTAATATGGACATCTAGATCAAATAGTTCTGTACAGTTCAAATGATTTTTTGCTGAATTATATTTTTCTGAACTAACGAATTGTTAATCGAAATCTCATCTGAATATTAAGCGAATAGACTCGATATTCAAATGATATTTCGTTGATTATTATAATTTAACCAGCGGAACACGATAACAACAACACGATAACAATTATCTAATCATTTCTATACGTAAAAGAAACTGTGACTAATTATTTGTTCAAGGATACTCTAATTAAAAAAGCCTACTTCCAAGTAAATGACGCCACTATCGTGTAAATTTGACTAACATAGTGTCAAATATTTGCTTTAGGCACCGTAGGTTTTTAGCGAAACCTTAGTGGCTCATCAAGCAGCGAGCATTAAACAAACATTTGCTTTGGCATATGAGTAATTCTTTGGACATTAAGTAACCACTCGGGGTGGATGACCGATTTTGTTTGTCCACACTTCCACAGTACAGGTTCACTTATTCCGAGCCATGTCAAGTGTGGACAGTCTTGACGTGCGAAACACAATCGCCATCGGTGTCAGCCGGTTGGTTCTTTCAAGTATCTGGCACGTTGTCCTGAGCGGCATTTGAATAAGTATTCTCGACTGATTGATCGCTTTTACGTACCTTCGCTTTGAATATGCCATGACCCGTTTAGAAGACATTGCCTTACCTGAAACAGAAACAGTGTCATTGTTAAATCACTTATTTAGCAAAATAGTAATATTCGATGATGACAAATAGGCTTAAATAAATAATAGTCAACAGTAAATAAATAGCTAGAATCGGCTCAAAATTTTCCAGCGATAAACGTTTATACACGCGGAAACAAGGTCACGATTAACATATGTATCGATATAGTAAACAGTTCGGAAGCATGCCCCGTAGGTACTCGAATACATGTGACTTACTTAAATAATTAAAGTTGATTCACGTTTGTGTATAGCATGATCAAAGGCGACCATGACCGATGGGAGCAATAAATTGTAATGTGCTGTTAAACTAATGATAGGTAGGTTTGCCGTTGTTCGATTCGAAACCATATCATTTATTTATGGTAGGAATTTACTCGTCAATTTCGGATTGAGTGGTGTTTTATGGTTGTATTGTACGACATTCACATCACAGCTGTACAATCCTCAGCAGATATATAGACGCGGACAGGGTGCTCACAAATATATGAGCAGGATGCTTAGCCAAGTTGCCAATCGCTAACGCTTAGTAGCGTATCGTAGTTTTCACTCTCTGTCACTCTTTCATATTAGAGCGACATAGACAGTTAGCTGCCTTTCGTTTACGATTAAGCGTTAGCGATTGGCAACTTGTCTAAGCACCCAGGCCTCTATTGTCGTGGCGTTGTTCAGATACGTTTGAGCCGCGGCCGCTCCGATATATCTGATGGCGACTGTACAGGTATATCTGCCTTTAGATACACTTGCAAATGGCAGATTTCACACCGCATGAATAATGAAGTATTCAAGTTTGCCCGTGGCGCTGTGTACCGTGTGTCGGCAAACAGAGAATATGTAAATAAACGTTCATTTGAATATGGGCTCTAAAACCTATTTTTATAAATATAGGATTACAGAGTAAATGCTAATTTAAATTTCGAATTTGCTAGAGTTGAATTACTGTAGCAAACACGGTATGTAAATAAAATATACGAAAATGCACAAAGGACGCGCTACTCTCGAATTTGAATTTACATGGAAAACATCCCGATTAAAGTCATACTAATGACCATGTTAGCTTAAAAAAAAAACATTTTAACCATAAATATTTACATTTTGTATTTCTCTACGGTATTCCGTTATATTATATTTATATCATTTATTCGTGGGACCTCCTCAACTATTAATCCTGAACTCTGCTACTGTTGCTTTATAAATTGTCTAGTGATGATAATACGTGCCAATGAAATGTTGAATAGGAATTTAGTGCAATTACAGCGATGGGAAAACTTTACTAATCGCAAAGAATATTTCCAGTGGCAGAAAGTTTTTTATAAAAACGAATAAAAAACGCGATGAGCTTTATAACTGTAGTGTCTGTTGATCGATCATCCATCAATATCTCCAAATAAACACTATTTAAATATGCACATTATCAAATGCTTTAAGCTACAATAATCTTGAGGAGATCTTATTTTTTAATTGGCTTCTTGTTTGGTTTAAATCTCAAAGTCAAATAAACCTGATATAATTTCGCGAACCTTGAGAATAAAGAAAGTAGTCTTTCTTTCAAATTTTAAACGAACTAATATAAGTTTTTTTTACATTTACTAATATAAGCTATACTACACGTAACATAAATCAATTAGACGATTTGCTCCCATTATCATGTCCATTGTAAAACAAATGGGAGACTGATTCGTGGGCCAAACAAACATCAGGTTTATTGGCTGAAGATGTTGGTAATTGACTCCACGAGGCAACAGTAGGTATTACGAGTATATTGATACTCGTTTGAGTCCATGTACTAGATACATCTTACTTAACTCGAGTCGTTAGATCGGAGGATAATTTGCTTGGTATTGGTACTTACATTAGTAATTGCTCTTACATACGCGGTGTATGATACTTGAAAGTTGCATAAAATACAAGTTGCACGCCATTATCGTATTTTATGTTTACGTTTGGAATTGTTGCAGATTGGATTCAATAGACTAGATGTAGAGCGTGCAGTTTAAGACGGTAATTAGAGCATGCTCTATTATTTTACTGTTTTCGTTTTCATTATTCTCCTGTAGAAATGCTTTAAACTTTGTAGTCCCTCAACTGCGATGGTCATTCTGCTTGCTCAGCACTCTCAGCAGGGCGATTATGGACATTTATTTGCTAATGCGCCCATACGCATAGTTAATCTCCTATTAACTCCTTAATATCCCGACGTCCAGCAGTTGACTAAGAGAGGCTAATGATGTGATGTGTGTATGCCAAAGATATTTGTACATCACTTTTCAAAATAGTTTGTCCAGCAAATAATATTAATAAATGATGCAATAATTAATTCAGTCATCATTAGGAATTCTGGATCAGGGTAACTAATCTTCAAAACCGCAATGTACAGTATAAAGCACGTGGTATATGGATATCATGGCAAAACAGGAAAATTTACGGTATGTGGAATAGTCATTCAGTGACACATTACAGTCATGACTATTTTCAGGGGTGGCGTAATATTGTTAATATTGAGTTATAGTATTGGAACTTCAGAAGAAAACTGAAACTCAATTAAATCGGTTGAACAAAACAATTTTTTTTATAATAAAATTATATTTGTCTTTAACAAAGATTTTGGCTACCGCATAAAACCACTCAATTATCCTCCTCCTTGCGTCGTATTCCTCATCACTGAGGGTCGTGACTTATTCTCATAATTTTTGTTTTGGCGATGTTACGCCATCTGTCTCGGTCGATTGCAGTGTGTAAAGCCTCGTGAACTTTCGAGTCAAGGTTGGTGGATATTTGGTCGGACCATCGCATTGGACTTCGTCCCCTAGGCCTTTTTCCTTCGATCTTGCCAGTGACGAGGAGCTTCTCCAAGTTATCACCCGGTTTCCTGGCGATATGGCCAAAGTACTCGAAGATGCGACGAAGACATATTGTGCTCAGCCGAGTCTTGATGCCGAGTTCGGTTAAAATGGAGGCGTTGGTCCGACGAGCTGTCCAAGGTATCCGGAGCATCTTCCTCCAACACCACATTTCAAATGCATCTATTCGGATGCGGTCAGCTTTCTTTAGCGTCCAGGTCTCGGCGCCATACAAAAAGATGGAGAAAACCAGTATGCTTAGCCAAGTTGCCAATCGCTAGCGCTTAGTAGCGTATCGTAGTTTTCTCTCTCTGTCACTCTTTCATATTAGAGAGACAAAGACAGCTGCGATTGACGATTAAGCGCTAGCGATTGGCAACTTGGCTAAGCATCCAGGGCATTCACGAGTCTTCGCTTCGTGTGGTTCGAGACGCTCCTGGCATTCCAGATCTTCTGCAGCTAAGTCATCGCGCTCTTAGCCATTCCTATTCGCCTTCGCACATCTTGTTCACAGGAGCCGTTGTTTGTGACCACTCAATTATACCTAATCCAATAAAACTTAAGGTACACAATTTCAGCTCCAAATCATGACCAGTCCCAGACTTCTTTATGGTTGTCCAAGTTATATTAATCGTTATTAAGGAGCTTTTACCTGAAAACTGTTAACCTACGATTAAGTGAAAATCACTTAATCGAAGACATTTAATTGAATTTAGGACCGTAGTTTGGAGCTTTTGGTCTAGAGTTAGGAGTTAGTTAGGTTTTATTGTATAATAATAACTTGGCTTGCATTCTCAATACCAGACTAAACATACTACCATCCATGGACCATTGAAATATTAGTTCTAAAGGGTGTCTATTAGAGGAAACTGTGGCACCCCGAGGCAGACATTGTCTATGGCGCTACAAGCACCGTTACCATACAATATACAATACTCGCTCAATGAAAAGGTCCTATAGGTGCTCGAAAGTTGCGCTAAGCCGACGTTTTCAGCTCAAGTAACAGACGCACTCCATCAGATATAAAGCCTACTGACAGATAACGGTACTAGACATAATTTCTTATGCGATAGAACAGCCTGCTAGACCTACCATGTTATTTGAATGAAACCGCCTAATGACATGGATTTACAAATTACGGCTAATAACAGTTGGCAGAGTTTCTAATTATAGTCGGTGCAAGTTTTGTGGATGTGTAATGTTTGCCAAAAAAGGTGAAGTTGACCCATGCATTTGGAAGTTTATTGATATGATGATTACCTGAATAAAATTGTAGTAACATTCAATTCATTAAATTGATTAACGTAATATTATAATATAGAACAAGTAGGACAAGACTAAATAAGGAACGCGGGTGTGTAATCAGCACGTGTAAACACTGAAATAGATTACAAGTGGTCTAGACATGGCCGATTCATATAAATAAGATTGTATGTACTTAAACATTTCATAGTTCATTTCAATTTGTTTAACAGGTCAATGTTAACATGCGAGTTAATTATAACGGTTGAATAATGACCGCTTCGCCAGCACTGTCAATCTTAATGCAAGGCTGTGCTGTTCGCAATTAACCGTTCCTATTAGTACTTGTAGTTTTCCGCGGTGAATAATTGTACCGCCTTCATGATTGTCACAATTATGACATATTTTCTTCATTCATTTCCATTACGGACGGAACCTTAGAGCTCACATAAACTTCTACTGCAGGGGTTTTTCACTTTTGCAGTCAAGAACCACTTTGACGAGATAAATAATTCCACAGAGCCGTAAAAACCATTTTAATAAAATGAAAAGATCCTTATTCGAAAGTGTTTATTGTATCCCTTGTTCACTAACCTAATGCGGACCCCTGACACGCAAGTTAGTGGCCCCTGAACAGGAACACCGTGCTTTTTTTTGGTTTCCTGATTTTTTAATAGGTACAACATTAACTAAGCTTTAATTTGTGACGCTGATTTAGTCACTAATATTACTATTTTACTCATAATAGAGAAACTCATCGCTACCACGATAGCAACCAAGAAAAAGTATGTACACATCTGAGTTGTCCGCGATATCAAATCAGTTGAACAAATAGCGTACAGGAGTCCATCTTATGCTAAGCTAATATACTAGAAAAACGATAATATTTTTGAAGCAAAATGTTTGCACTGACATTATGTGTACACTCACGTTTATTTATTGTTCATTTTAGCAAAGCATTAAAACAAGCTTATGTACATTAAAGGAGGTAATAAAAAACCACTTGCGATGTGGAAACAGCAGAAACATAAAATTTTACGTTTCGAATAAAGAAATGACAAGTAAAAATATTGCCGGTCACATTCTGCCCTCACGAGTTGCCGATTCAGCAAAGAGCTGTGACGTGACGCATACTTGGCAAATGGAGCATAAGTCTTTGGCACTGCGAACCAAGTCGTGCCCCCATTTTGAAGGGTGACGAGGTCTAAAATGGTGCTCTTGAAACGTTGAACAAAAAAATTACAGCTTGTGCTCAGATAGACCTTTTATTGATAATTACTTGTATATGCACACTTGCACAGCAAACACTACACATTACACACCTCCCTTGAAATTGATATCCTATTCATTAAATTCCTCGCATCACTCATTTTAATAAAGTATTTAATTGTATTAAATGTACTTTTTTGAATGTACTAAAAGTTTAAATACTATCATGCCAGAACCAATGACGCACTTGAACCGTACAGGAGTAGTTGCCAATTTTTTTATGTAAGATCACATGATCTTGAGAGCACCGAATTCATTCATTAAGCTCCAGTTTCAATTTCCAGAATACAGAACCGCGAATGAAACTGCGTCGTTGAATCTCGTAATAAACGTGTCTCCAGCAAGTGAGATAATCCAATAATTAATATCAGTCAGTGATAATTCCTCTAATGCGGCCGGGTGGAGAGGATAAGCCCCGAGAAACATATGATGCGTATATTATGTATGCATCGCATAATCTGCCAGGAATGACACGTAACCTGTGGCTTCACGTGACATTTAAGATCAATAATATTCAAAATTATAAAGCGGATGTCAACCGCTGTAAACGAGAATAAGTATAGAGAGACACCAAAGAGATTTACTGGAAATAGTTCCTTACAATTGAAATAATATTCACCAAAGTAAAATTAGCTCCGATTTTTTTCCTTTGCAGAAAACAAAATCTATGAACATATCAAGCGCAACTATTAATACCGTTCTTTTAAGAAAAATCTCACATAAACGTTCACAAGATATTCATTAGGACAAGGCCAACTAGATCAGCTTTATCAAGGAGTTCGTAACAAATAAAATAACATAAAAAAACGTTTCTACAACTGTTACTGTTTCAATTTTGGAGAATTGTGCATTTTCGTAGATGCGTTACCGTTTAAGTAAATTTTTATCCGAGAATCTCAACATGTTTCTAATTAAAATTGACACAAAATTTGGCTACAAATCTATGTGGGTAAATAACGATTCAGGAATAACGCTACGGGCTTCAGAAGAATCTGAAAGCGACAAATGTCTTGAGATAAAATATGTGCCTACAAGCGATTAATTTTATGTGCGTCGCCTTAGCGATATTTATATGTACTGCGATAAATGTTTGGTTTATGTATTTTTGCACAGCTCGACCTTTTAGCCACTTTGATACGTCAAGGCTGGCCAAGAGAAAATCGGAAGTCGCACCGTATCGTACCGTACGATATGGGTCAAGTTCACGATTTACGTACGGTAGGTATAAGACAAACGCTTCGGAGAAGTTAGTCATAGTCATAAAAAGTGAGTTAGGGTAGTATTTCCAGAAATGTAACCTATAATATAATAAAATTCATTTGTAAGTTTAACTACAGGTTGCACCAAGTACAATGAAGGGTTTGATTACAAAACTTCAGGACAGGATAAAATCAGGTGTGGCCTTTATATATTTCTTTCAATTATAAAAATATAATTGCAAATATGACCAATTGGCGAGGGTAGAGAAAATGACTAATCTGGAGAGCCTTCTTAATGCTTCAATTTAATATAATGACACAGGTACCATCTGTCTGATGCTATCGCTTTTAATGTTTTGCATCATTAATTATATTTTCGTTGCCAAAAATACCAACAACGTTTATGTTACAGAAGTGCAAAAAAGGCATTAAACGAAATCTGGTAATAAATATATATAGGCATGTACTTTAAAAGAAAAGTTATAGGCGTTATAATTTATCAGACGAAATTATATGATATGAACGATGATCGGTTAACGGTAATATCAACGTAATCAATGGAAGATAAGATATATTCCCATTTCACTAGGTGTTTAAATCAGTTCCGAGCATTTTAATATGAATAAAAAAATGTTTAAATATTTGTTCAAAAGGTTCTCGATTCTTTACACAAATGTAGCTTTTGCTGTGGAAACTTGCAAAATAAGTCACCGCGTCATTTTCCATTATACCTGCTGATATCATTTAAAGAATACAATTTAAAGAGCGTTGGCTTATAGTGATTTCATACAAAGTTGTAAATAAAGACGTATTTTAAGGTCATTCTTTCATGTCGTCATGGCTCCACGTAAAGGAAGTCATCGTTGCATATTACTAGTTGACGTCACCGTCGAACATAATTTGACTTGGGTACTTGCGGTATACTAAAGTGTGCATTGACGTGACTGCATCCTGATTGGAAATGTCTAGAACACGAAGAAGTCGTGGGAGTTTTAACTTTATGCGTTGTGAAGAAAGTGCAGATTTGTTCGCGAAGTTTGCTGGTCAGAGTAGATGACGTAAGCCCGAGTCCTTGTACGGTTGGGTGCGTGGACGCGTCCCGGAGCTGCGGTTACAACCACTAGGGATTAATTTCACCGTTGTGACGTGAGGCCTTGTTGCTAAGGGCAAGGGCAGCTCGACCAGTAAAACCGGGAGTATAAATTGACAATGACTGCAAGGAGCGAAAATTATATCCATAAAGATGACAATAAGCTGTATAATATAGGCGAATTGTAACAAATTGAATGTCCGAAAGATACATTATGAAAACAATTTTCCACACAGCAAGACGATTCTTTACCGTCACCAAAACGTTAATTGGTGATTATTGCTCAGAATGATTTGACGGAGCTAGAGTTATTTCTAGGACTAAGTATATCTCACCATTCTGGAATTTGAAAATTAGTAAAGATTTATTACAGACCAGAAATGGATTTTCAATATCGAATGCTACTGAAATGCTTCCTGTTTCTCATGCTGCTATTGTTAGTTGTTATTAACGCAAGCACTGTACAGCAAGGATTGAAAGAATTTACTAAACGTTTCAGCAATTTACTTTCACAAATAATGGTTATCAATCAAAATAAAATATTGGTGTCAACTAAATTGCAAAGTATATTACAAAGTTGGAATAAAAAACTTTAATGTAACGCGACCGAGGCTTTCTCCCAAGATGGTGTTGCAAATACTCTTACTCCAAGGCGCACAATAGGTCACCCAGTTAAGTTCGCTCTCGAACGCTTCGCCTCGCAACGTGTCGCCTAACCATGGACAAGTGATTGGCAGCAACATAATGATGAATTGCGAATGTTGGATCTATGAGGTCGGTATATTGAGACCGAAGCTTTCGCCGGCCGACGAACCCGGCTCCGGTTGGCAGTTGCTAGGCGAGTAACGGGCCAACGTGGAGCCTCTTTACGGGGTACGACTGCGCAAATCGTTAGGCTTGACAATTGCTCCAAAGATATAAGGGGAATATGGTTACAGTCTTATACCCTCAGTGAAGCGACTGACCATGCGAGAGTATTTCACGAGGCAATTTTTAAATTCAAATATACCTTGCAGTATATTGTACCTAATTGGAAAATCGAATTACAATTACGCATAAAGGTTTAACTATTGTAATTAAAATTTCCAAAATTGTACAAAGATTCTTTGCGAACAAGCATTCTTATAATGTGAGATCGAGTTTGTTTCATATCATTTGAGAGCTGCGAAAATATGTATTGCTACAATCATCGAGTTATCGAGTGCCATGTAAATTTGAGTTTGCTACATAACACAACACTTCAATACAAATGTAACCGTGGGTGTAAGATCACTTACGAACCAGAATGATGGTTAAGATCTGCTAACGGTCAACAATCTTAACATTTAAGTACTCAACAAAAAATGTTACAAATCGTATTCATTTGTTGTTAGTCCCATTGTTTAAATTAGCAATTGTTCTTTTAATCTACTTTGCTGACACAGTATAACGGATCTATAGAGTAACATGATTGAAAAGCTTGCTAGATTGACAGATTAAATGCGGTTGACGTATTATTTTTTGCGTAATCCGTGCAGTCAGAAGCCAATTTATTACGTATACTGTCACAAAAATGTAATCCACAATCCATCCAAATTATTTAATTAATCATAATCACTAGGGTTACAAAACCTGATCTCCTGTTTAATGAAAAATGTGCTAAAATTCAAGTTATTCCAACTGACGCTAAACAGATATAGCGACATTGAGAAATTTCCGGCTTTCTTTTTTAAATAACTTTATACTTAGATATTTTTGATAAACAAGGAATTTTAAAAGCAAATCAGTGAATAAGTACTCGTTGAATGATACTCGTTATTTCCTCCAGACAATAATTGAACACGGAAACCGCGGTATCTCGTATTAATGGCAATTTGCAAGAGCCTGCATAGTGCGTAAGGAAGCGATTCCGATTGTAACTTATTTAGCTCTTCAAATTGTTAACGTAGTGTTTATTTGCATATCTGCCTGGAAGTGTATAAAAGGATATTGAACACAAATAACTGCGAACAACTCTATCTGCTGACACGTTTTGCACTAATCTGATTACATATTTTATTAATATACCTGAGAAGTTCCACCCTGTGTTTGCTTCTAACTAAGCATCTGCCGAGAATTCTGAGTACGTGGGTTCGAATCCCAGTTCGGACGTTGGTGGTTGGTGTTTTTCTTTTATAATGGCATCATCCGTGTGGTGAGGGCAATAAGAATACGTTTGTCACCACCCCAACCCTTCCCAGGGGTGTCGTAAGAGTAGACTAAGGGATTCGAAGTGTCACTGACCATTTATTTATTGAAGATTGATGATGGGCAGTAGCATCATCATTAGTGGAGTGGACACACTACTGCGATCGTCAACACGCTTGCCCAGTGTGGCGATTATGGGCATTTACCTCCTAATGCGTCCGTACGCTTAGGTAATAGGATACGCCTTTGTCCAGCAGTGGACTGATTATAGGCTGATGATGTGAAAGGCATCTTAATATAGTTTTTTTTTCCGAATTGCTAGTATCATTGCCTATATGATTTGCGATACATTAACATTAACTAGGAGTTGCTGCTTTAACAGAATAAAAGGACAAGGAAAGAAATTCATCTGTCGACGTCATGATTCCATTGGTCAGGAATAGGTATGAGCCTGGTCATTATTGTTTATATCCCTTACAGCACTGTTGACATCACTGATGATTTCGCGTTATGTGCTTTCCTGTTATGTACAACATAATGTGTCATAGTCGTAGGTGTGTTTGGTTCTGAGGTCATGGCCTTTTTCAGACTAATGAGGCCTATCCATTATTGAATTATTAAACTAGGTACTTCTTAGGGCCAATATTTTGTTCATTCTGAAAATCCGTTGCAACTATTTTCATTCGAACCATTCGATTGACACTTCTTATTTGAATAAGATTTATAAATTCCTTACAAGGCGTAGAAAATATAAAATAAGATAACCCAAGTACCTACCTAATACAATAAACTGTCTTACAGGCAAGGGGGTGTCACTCCGCGATTCCGTCGCGCGGGCACAAGTACATGCAGAGCGCCCCGTCTCCGTGGTCTATTCAATGGTTAGCGCGCGCTGTCTCGGAACGCACGTTTAAATTTACAACGCTGGCTCGTCAAGTATAGCGAAATATATCGCTTGCAAATATTAGGATTATTTTACACATGTGCATCTTAAATGAAAACGCCGAAAATATACTGCATAGCAGCATGTTGCAATAATACCTAATAATGTTAATTTTCATGGCGCGTTTTTCGCACAGCCGATGCGTTTGAGAGATACTAAAACGTAAGGAACATAATAATATACTTATTACCTACATTCGTAATTTCGTAGTAAATTAAATTCTCAGAAACTCAAGTCAATTACAGACAAAATGGTTTATTTTGGGACAAATTTGTCAGTAAAAAAGCGGCACATTTAAATAACGTAAAAAACATCGTTCTCACATACTATTATTGAATTTCGAGCCTTTTGTCCTAACATATTATTTGGTTGTCTGACTTTATTCCCAAAATATCATATAGGTACATATAAGAGAAAATGCCGTGTTACGTCTGCCTAACGATTGTGATTAAACCATTACTTATTTATGCTGCTTTTGTAATGAATGCGTAGGTACCTAATGTAATTCTTTCTTTTTAAATGCATTAAACAGATATAGGTATTAATTTCTGCACACCTCACATACTGTCTACAGATATTTTTAGAATGTTCGTGTTATTATCAGGATTATTCTGATGGATATTCACCTAAAGTTAGCAAAGTCGTGTTGCTATCTCACTCACACTTCAAACAATGCCGCCCGGACACGCGCGGCCGAAGCACAAAGGTGCCGCCAAAGTTGAGACAAATATTTTTGAATCACGTGTATGAAATGCGTAGATAAATTCTATAATCACGCATGAACTAAATTGTTCAATTAGCTATCAAGACGAATGCTATTAACACCGTAGATATCATTGCAGTAATGTATTTGTCAGACGCCTCATAGCACTGTTCGTTATTTTATTCGTTTTCAATAATTGACAACCCTGTTTTCGACGACGTGCGGCTTATAAGCGACCTTTCCGCCACGCAATACGGCACATTTTAGCTGCTCGCGTCGCCTCGCGCGTCGTTTTGTTTGGTAATAATAATTGTGTAGGCACATAAAAAGCCGGCATTTGTGAACATCAAAGCAGTGAAGCTTCTGTACTTTATATATTCTGTGTTACAGGTGATCTTATTGATTTTTAATCAAAAAAATTTTCAATTACTATCGTCCAGCAAGTCTAACATATCCACTGACATTTAATATGTTACCTTGGCGCCACGATAGAAAAACTCGCGTCTTATTCCCCCACAGCTGTTGTTTTTTATTTACTCTGCTTAGCCAGTAGACACGCGCTATTAATACTTAAAAGCCTAGCCCTCGAGGGGTTGCAAGTGGAGCGTGCAAATTAACTTGGGTGACACAACTAAATGTGACATCAGGTGGAGTGCTCTATGAACGGTGGGCTGAGAAAGTGGTTTTATGAATAAATTCAACCTAGAGTTGGTAAATTTTAACCTCTGGCTGGACCGCTACCGTTATCTATACGTGACGACATTGTCCGTATAAAATGAACCTTCATTTTACAACGTTCGAAAGATTCGTGGCAGCATTGTAGTAGTCTTAGACAGGTGGATTCCTACATGTAAACATAAACATGTAGTCCGTGGGCTAGTCGGTCTGAAATTAGAAAACGGTATAATTTGGGGGTACCAAGTGTTCTTTTTACAGTAGTTAAACATATTCATAAGGATGTTGAAAAAGTATGATAGACATCTCAAAGTGGTAGCTAATAGGCATACGGGCTATTTCAAGATTTCCGTTGTATGACAGGTATGGTTAAAATTAGGAAGTACAAATTTTCCTTTTCACGGCTGTTAGGCAAGCTTATAAAAGCGTCAAAAATGCAAGATTGCCATTTATAAGTGCTACCTAACAAAAATGGGAGCCAATCAAAAATGGTGGATCTCAAGTTTTACAAAATCAAGTATATCTCGAGAACTATTAAATATATCTAATTACTCTCTTGAACAATATTAAAGACATATCTGTAAGCTTCATATTTTGCATATACACCATATTGCTAAAACCAACCATTAATTAATTATGACCAAATTTATGAAAATTTCGTGATTTTGATTTTTTTTATGTCGTGTTTTTACATAGTAGTCATCACGCTAGAAAAATTAAATATTTTTTAAAGATAGTGTATTTAATAAGCTTTAATTTGATGTATGTAACTTGTTGGCGGTATTAAAAAAAAGACCCATAAAAAATATTTAAATTAATTGTAGTCATTATCCACCGTATACTTAGTGATTTAAGAGGCGATGGAAGTGCCACTCGTAAATAATAGTGCTTATTTCAAATAACCAAGATTGAAAAATATAAAAAAATCGCCTCTTAAATCACTAAGTACACGGTGGATAATGACTACAATTTATTTAAATATTTTTTATGGGTCTTTTTTTTAATACCGCCAACAAGTTACATACATCAAATTAAAGCTTATTAAATACACTATTTTTAAAAAAATATTTAATTTTTCTAGCGTCATGACTACTATGTAAAAACACGACACAAAAAAAATCAAAATCACGAAATTTTCATAAATTTGGTCATAATTAATTATTGGTTGGTTTTAGCAATATGGTGTGTATGCAAAATATGAAGCTTGCAGATATGCCTTTAATTTTGTTCGAGAGAGTAATTAGATATATTTAATAGTTCTCGAGATATACTTGATTTTGTAAAACTTGAGATCCACCATCTTTGATTGGCCCCCATTTTTGTTAGGTAGCACTTATAAACGGCAATCTTGCATTTTTGACGTTTTTATAAGCTTACCTAACAGCCGTGAAAAGGAAAATTTGTACCTCCGAATTTTAACCATACCTGTCATACAACGGAAATCTTGAAATAGCCCGTATGCCTATTAGCTACCACTTTGAGATGTCTATCATACTTTTTTAACATCCTTATGAATATGTCTAACTACTGTAAAAAGGACACTTGGTACCCCCAAATTATACCGTTTTCTAATTTCAGGCCGAGTAGCCCACGGACTAATGTAGGAATCCATCATTCATAAATCGTCCATGCAATTCTGAACGCCACTGTACGTTGGGGTAGGATTTTTTTATTTAGATTATCTTATATGTAGTTGAATTCGACTGCCTGCTGAGGTGTTATCAGTTGCCGTGCATCGTCAATTCGTCATCATCAAATTACGAGTATATCCCTCGTGTTCATATTAATTAGTGCCAATGTTCTTATGATTACGATATTCCCTTATCACTTTAGGACGCATACCAAAATAGCCACTCTACAATCCTTGAAAAACAAGCAAAGGTACAATTATCAACAAGTACGAGTGCGTAATGTTCATACTTTATGCTTTTTGTTGGAAATATTATGAAATAGCTGCCTCAAGTGCTTCAAGAATTCCCAACAGCACTTCTTTCTTATTATACAGTTAAGCTAAAGTATGAAATGCTTTGCCACGTGCGCATAAGCAATAGGCCACAAGAGTCCTCCGCGTTCAATTATCGTGGTAGTAATTGCTCACTTTACTAGACCCAGCTGAACTCGCTGGAGTTATGGTGCATAATTGACAGATAGCACGTTTTCCTCGAGTGTCTTGGCAACAAATAGTCTTGGATTTTATGAGGTAACAGCGCTCGTGTAACCATTGACAGTGGTGATAAATGTCTTGTTTTGTATTCAGTTCGACGATATTCTAGAGATGAGAGACAAAAGATAATGTGCGAACATGTAGGTGGATAGCAAACGTATTATACGGTACTAAATACAATGCTCGTCTACTGATATGGAACAATCACATTACTTATGTAAAGTGGTTGTTTTTGCACACTTACGGCCTACGTGAGGAAAAAAATGGTTCGTAGTGTTCGTACGATGTTTTTTCATAGTTTCAAAGAAAAACTTAAACGCAACATTAAGATTTTCAATAATGTTTTAAATGTATACATTAACCTATCTATACCTACTACAGTGTAAACTCTTCACGTTTATGTTAAGGAGCATGTAATCGATCACACCTACACGAACCGTGTCTTGTCGTGATACAATTGTCAGGATTAGAAATTACGTAACATTTGATGCAATACATCTCTACTTACGTACAATATTAGTACATATAAATGCGATAGTAAATTAGTAACTCTGTTACGCAATTTATGTCTAAACAAACGATTTTCATGAAATTTGGTATATCCTGATACCCAGTGACAAGTTTTTGAATTTGGAACTTTCTGTTCATCAATTAAATGTTCAAATTAAACTTCGGAATATGTACATTTTGTGGGAACTTAGGAGGATAGAGATGGAAAATGATCTATTGACTGGGATAGCAGATAATCTAGCTACGGAGACGAAGTGGCAGGCAGCAGCTAGTATTGCATAAAACTTGGTCATAATGAAGTTTTAATAGTGTCTGCAAGCACTTAATGATGGCGACAATGTAACGCCGCCCACTTGCGTTTGCGCCGGTACCCTTGCCGTGACATCTACATTCGAAGTCATCAACCCACAAGAGGAATTACAACAAATCTACATTGACAGCGTTGCCATTCTATTCTCGGACGATGACGTAAGATGCCAAATCGGGCGCATCGTCAAATTATGAGTTGAATTAAACGACGTGTTTAATGTTGCTTTTAAATGCCGCAATGAGCCTTTTGATGTTTTTAGTGTTCGTGCGAATATAACCGCCGTATAATTTAAAAGAATTATCATCTGTTTATTTTTGCTAAATCAACTGTTATTTGTTACGATATGATTTATGAGGAATTTAATGTACAACGTATTTCACTACTTATATTGAAGAATTTAAGCTATCCCACCTCCGGCGTTGGTAAACTCGGTATTTTGTCTTTGGTAAATGACATCTATATTTATAATACTATAACTGAGTTAGGAAGAAATAACAACTAACCAGATTCAGATTTATTCTGTATAATCAATTAATCAATTATAGGATACCACGAGTCCTTTTATTATAAACATGATTTTAGCGCATCATTCAGTTTACATTTTAACTGCAATAAATAGACGTTATCAATCAGGAAGTACTACGTGGCTTAAATTGTAGAAGACTACTTTCTCTACATCGGGCTATATACTTAATCGTTTATAATAAAGCAGTTGATTGGGAAGAAAATTACACGATGACGTCACTATGAAAGTGTACGTTTATTGGAATTCCGTAACATAGCCCACTTTGAGTTTTCCTACGTAGCACGTATATATATGAAAGTGTCATACGAGTTCAAAAATTTCCCCAAAACGATTGGGCGACGGTGGGCAGGACATAGCGCTACGACACAAGTTAATTTTAGTCTGAAGTTCATTTTATTTAACTGCTGTCAGTTGTTTTCTATTTAATGACGGCAACGGCTCAACACTGCCGTTACTATCTTTTAACAGTAACGTACCTAATGGTTACGGAAGACTATTAAAGTTTCAGTTTAAAAGGCCATCCGGATGGTCGCACTGACATACTAACGACATCGACATTGTTCTTTACGATTTAACAATTAAAACGTATTCCTATTGCTTGTTGAATAATGTATAGACTACATGATCTTGTATATTGACGGCGTAAAGCAGATTTTAAAAGTACCATCGAGTATCCGCCATTTTGTGAATTACTGTCTTTTGTGCCTAAGTAATATACCAAGTATTTTGACTAACTCTATTCGATCCAGAGATTCGCAGTAATCATTTAATAACTATATCATGGCGTCGTACCCACAACTTCCACCACCAAGTCGAGTTAAACTTAATGTGGAACTGTCCCATAATGTTATTCTAGTTATAAATAATACTCACATGTCTCGAAGAAAAAAACCTAAACAACATATAGGATAATGGCGTACCACGAAGTCGACAAAAAAATTCAAGACATACAATTTGCAGAACAAAAAACAAAATATAAGCTACCACCAAATATAAGGAACAAAACATACAAACAGATGTATCAGGCAAACATGCACAATGAACTTTACATTATCATACAACATCAACAAATACAAAGTATAAAACCACGGCCCATTTAACAAACAAACGAAAATAAAACCAACACCTCGACAAATCTCTTCTTGAAAACACTAGCATGTCGAAGAATTTTCGTAAGAACATTAAACTTTCGAGTCTAAAATATGTTGAAATATAGCAGACAGCATTAAATTATTAGAATTATTTTTTAATATTTATGCTAGCGTTTTCGCCGAAAGAGAAAAAGAAACAGCCACAGCCAGAAAACCAAACGTTCGCCGCTCGGAGTGCGTCTACCTGGTGTGGGGCTGCCTCTCGGAGGGCGGCGGCGAGGGGGCGCGAGAGGAGGTCGCGGTCTGCTCCCGCGGCTCCGTGGACGAGGGGCTGCCCGCGCCGCTGCCGCCGAGCGCCAGCGCCAGCCCGCTGATGCTGCCGACACACCACCACGTCACCACAGCCCTAGCGACGGCTCACAAGACTTATCTGCTCCACGTACTTCACAAGCTCCTAATTAGAAGGTTATGCACAAAAGCCCTCGAAGATTGAAGCAGATAAGCCGATGGTTTACAATGGGACTAATTTCTACGGTTTGAAAGCGTTTAGTTTCGGGTTAGAGTACCTACCTACAAAATTTCAACCGAATTCAGTGAAGATGTTTCAAGGTGAAGCCAGAAATGTGCAAGTTGAGATTGTTTCAAATAAACAAAACTGTGTTTTGGCTTCGAGTAAACTAACGCGCTAAAGGTAATTTTAGAAAAGTGAATCTATTTATAATTCAAATAGAGCGTATGTCATAATATTGCACCACTTGGAAAGTTTAAGACAAATACATTAAACAGTTTACTCAACCATATAATTATTGAGTGTATAAACATCAGCAAAATAACAGATTAGAACCACTATTCCTATATCAATTATATTAATATTATTTGCATCGTTACATCACTAGAGCCGAGCGAAGCAGTACATTCTCAGCGGGGTGAAGAAGTAACAAAGCAGTGACGTTCTGTTAGTGGCAAGGCATCGGGAGTGTAAGTAACATTGGGTGGTAAATGCAAGCAAGCATTTCATACATTATTTATTACAATAATACATTTTGCCTCGGCAATTACAGCAGAAGCGATTGCATTGTGGAAAGTCCTAAAGTCAAATCGATTGACACTGGACTTGTCAACAGAAAGTATCACTTGGAATCGGCCCATCAGAATGACTCAGTTGCAATTAAAACAATACAATGAGCGATTTAGAGATTGGAAGATGTTATCGTTGCTGGTATAAATAAATCAGTCTAGTTTCGCAATTGGTCGGGACCGGGACACAGTAGCGATAGACATGCCAATCAAGATGAGGAAGACCGTGAGGAAGGCGAGGAATCAGTCACGCATCGAGCCGAGTGGGCGAGAGCAGGCAATTAGCCGGCCCTCACGTCAACGAACTAGAATTATGTCGCATGGACGCAAGTATGAATGAGGACCGTGTCATAGACTCTGAGACTAGCCAACACAGCCACTGTGACGCCAATACTAACCTGTTATGAAGAAAACGCCTAATTAGTCTTCGCGGATTGCGACAAGACGTCGGTGTAGGTAACTGAATATTCTTATACTAAAGTGGTATAGATAGACTACCACGGTTAATTGGGTTAGGTGCTTTACCAATGCACTAAGTGATTAGAGGTTAGTGAGACCAGGTGCTACATAAATATTGAAATATAAAATTGCAGTTAATGACGAAACGTAAGTGTGTAGATGCAGCCAATCAAAATGATTTAGTTTTTAGTTCCCCGTAGAAAAAACTTTCCTTTCGTTTGGATTGATTAAAAATAGTACCATGTAATGATGATGTGGCGTGACTAGGTAAATCAACAGTTCCATGAAAATCTAACACTGAAGTATACTTTGCAGTAGTATTGGAAGATGCTAATCTCTGACAGTTACGTGACTCGCGCGTCAAGTTCTATGAAAATTTTAGTTTACTTTGCGGTCGATTTGATAAAATGGCCTAAAGTAAACACAAACGTGTATGATGACTAACTGGAATATCACAATTGGCGATTAAGTTACATATACATAATATTTTTTGTAGAGTAAGCAACTAAGCATAAATCAGACTTTCAGTTAATGTCGGACATAAGATGTTATAAAAAGTAGTAAGACGTAGGTGTGAAGACACAAAACCGTAACCGTAACCGTCGATGAGCCAAATGCGTAAACGACATGAATGTGCCCAGAGTTTGTGTTCAAAACATTAATTTCCGTAAATCGACAGTGTAAAGCGTTTAACACAAAGGTTCTTGCGTGAGGTCGCCGTCCCGCGGAAGTCGAATTCGCAACAAAGGACATTAGCATCGATATCACTAATTCATGTTAAGAATTATAGTCTCGAACTGGCACAAGCGGCAGCAAAACACTGGAAAGTTTTTGGTCAACAAAAGTAACAGAAATGTCTCATTTAAAGGTCTGTTAAAAGGTTAACATGCTTATAAAAATAAATTTTCTCTGTAAAGTAATTTCTCGTATTGCGTTTAAATAACGCCGTGAGCGTGATCCAAGCCTCGTAGCGAGGGACTATAAGAATATACATTGACGTCAACATTATCAGCAGATTGAAGATTATCAGATTAATGCAAATTATACCTAAACCTAACGTCCGGTGTTTTAAAATCTGCAACACAGTAAACAAGATATTATAAGATTTCATGTGTCAGATCAATCGTACTTAAAATGATTCGTGGAGTAAACAAGGATCGGAGTAACAGGATTTATTTTTCTATTTCTGAAGAAACCTTTCGGTGCAATTGGCAGTGTTGCCTCATGATAAAAGTAATTGGCCAATTTACTCATTCGTAGAAGTGCAACGCGGAAAAATATACTTGCAAATATAGAAGTGTAGCAATTTGCAACCTCATCCTGATGTTACGTTGTGAGTCGCATTTTTTCTGCCGTGACTCGATGTCGTGCATGCATGTGGCCACGGTCATTTTGAATAATACATAATAGACCAATTTCAATCAGGAGTAGCAAAATGAACGTTGACCGTATGAAGCCTTCAAAAGAGCAAGGTGACATAGAAAACAAATTATGCAAAACCGTAAATTTGGAATATTTTGATGGCAAGTGGAAGTAGTATTAAAAAATATGATTATATTAAGAAACTAATTATGTCTGGTGTCTAGACAAATTTAGTCCATATCTCGCAGTTCCGGAGTCTTAAGGTCAGCAAAGATGAAGGTTAGGAAAGTGTAATGAGACATAATTAAAAAATAAATTACGCTCATATAGATAATCGAAATGCAATTTATTAGTCTCGCTGCTATCCTCTGATACATTAAGGCCAGTCCATGTTGACCTGATAGGCTATGAACTGGGTTCCTTAACGTACAATTAAATGTATGACAATGCATTCTCTTTTCCTTGTGATTATTGCAGTGAAACATGATATATTTGCAAAAGGGAATAATGCCGCTCTAGGAACCTATGAGTCATCGTTTAATAGAGCCGTTTAGCTCGACACGCTATCTGATCGTAACGTAGTCCGACTGGCGTAACAAGAAACAGGGCTGTTTTAGAATGTAAAGAATATCAGTTCTTCTCTTTCAAAATGAACTAGTGTGGCCGGTAATGATCTCCTGGCTGAAACGAGCCAGTTTGGCAAATTACCAAATTAGGCTATCCATCAAAAGCACACCCGAAACGAATTTAGCTCAAACTTCCGCCGGCGTGTATCTAATAGTTGATAAATGCCAACTAATGCTGTGGGAACAACTGCTGCCAATAAATGCTACAAAACAGAAACCTGTGAACCTATATAATTTACAAAGTACTGAATTACATCACTGCCCCTCTGTTGCAATTAATACAGTTCCGTTGCGAACCTTTAATTAGTTTATGTAACACAACCTCAATGGGGGCACTTGATATTACTGACACAGACAAAGCCACCTGCCATGGGGTAGTTAATAATCACGATTCAAATATCAACAACGTGAAATACCATGTACAAATTGAGTTAACCTTAACAGAAGCGAGCTAGTCACCCCGTTTCTTTACAAAATTGATGGCGATAAAGGTTATGATAAAAGATATTAGAATTAAGGGGAATTGAATTGGAGATAGTAGAGTACAATGTCGATAACCTAAGGCAGTCAAAGGAGCCGATTGTGTAATACTGGTCGGCCGAAGTCAGACCAACAATGGCACCCTTATTGTCGCGTTGTAAATCATACAAGCGGTCGTTTGTGGCGCGTGCGCTGCGATAATGCGACAGGCGGCTTCAAACTGCCTTTTCATGAGAACAATAACTCTAATACGAGAAATAGTATTATTGTAGCCGGTGAAGCATGAATTGTAAGGAACAAATACCTCTTTGAAGAATCACGTTTGCTGCGACCTTAGCCGCGGTGGACAGCTAGTGCTAGTGTTGTGGGCGACCACAACAGTGAAAAAGTCAAAGGCAATACAAATGAGATCATATTGTTGAAAGCTTTGTAAACTAATTTTAATTGTGGACATATCGGACTTTGCTCATTATACATATGTACTGATTAAGGTAATTAAAAAAGAATAAGTAATTGAAGAATTTGTTGTTCTTATGAGATACACAAAAATAATATACATGCTATAGGTTTTAATACTACGCAGCAGTTTCTTTTTTCGATATACGTTGTTTAATTTCTCAATTGAACAAGCAAGTAAAGCAAAGCAAATAAGGCATTGCCACCTGATTTGATATTTTTTATGATTTATAATTTGTAAAAAAACTTCCAAAACGCAAAGCTGTAAGTGTTTCTGAAAAACATTAGTTGCCTTTCATGTAAATTCGGGGCAATTTGAGGAGATTACATCTGTTTGTGCTTTTGTAAGCACGCAGCGATTAGCAAATTACGGACAATGCAGTTTTTATGACAAAAATGGGACAAAAAAACTCTCGCATAATTGTGATTTTCGATGTTTGGCTTGGAAGAATGAGATCATCTGGTCAACAAATTGCTTAGCATTAAGTGCCTAATGATAACGACGAGACTACCAATGACTAACAATATACGAAGTAGATGTATATGAAACAATTTAAAAGGAACTTATAACAAAAATAAACTTTACATGATTGTAATGACTCACTTCCCAGCAATCATTGAGCGATAACAAGAACCACGTAGATCCTACATCCTACGCTTGTCAGCCTAACAGGTAGCAGATTTCGCATATTATTTACATTTTCGCGATAGTTTATTTTATCTTCGGCCAGACAGGCGCCGTGTTCACCTTGACCGTCACTGGACCAGACAACGATGACCTCCCACTCCCGTTGCTATACTCATTCTAAACAGGAATAAGAGGAACTGCTTTAACATCCCGAAGGTCTTACTTATATAGTTCATTGTAACGCAAAAAAATATTGTAGCAGCTATTTCCGCATTATTTTACTAACAAAATTTTATGTTTGATACACGATTTCGTAAATCAAAATTTGGGTATTTATCTGATCTTTCGAAATAGTCGAAATAAATTGATTCTTGTTGAGTGGGCAGTGGAAAACTGTCTATAAATGAATCTGCTTTCGTTGTTTTTTCGATACTATGTTCGTAACAAAAAAAACGAGTGATGTTAATTTAAGACTTTAACAATTTAAGAGATCCTGTGTAAATGAAAGTACGAAGGGTAATGTACTGCATAAAATATGTAGAGGTTAACGCTCTATAAAGGTCGGAGTGGCATTGAGACAGGAATGAGTGCAGGTCTGGAGCACCTCGTGTACACAAACGCCACCCCGATAACCTTCGACATGTCATGTTTTATGATATGTAAACACTACAATACGAGGTATACTAGATGGCGGTGATGCCAGTGGTTAATCATTCCAAGACAATGGATTTATTTACCCAACGCTAGCCAAATCCATCATAACTATCCTAGCATTTTGCTTTTTGTAAATAAAGTAATGAAATCCCCGCACGAGTGTCATACTGAAATTGATGCAGGTACCCGTTTTATATCTTATAAAACCAAGATTGTCAACCTTCAAAAGAGAAACAATCGTCTTTATGAGGATTCATTGGTATTAAAACAAGTTAATACAACTTTAGAAAAACAACTTGGTTCGATCGTGGGTCGAGCTACGTTGGTTAGACTTTGATCTCCAAAGTTATCGAATTAACTACGCTACTGGTTATACTCGTATGTAATTTTAAATGCGGCGTAGAAGTGTCATGTATTGGAAGAAATAGCATTACGCATAGCGAGTAGGATGACACTGTTACCCGCTGAATTTATTTGCAAAGCGGGCCACAGCCTTGGAATAGTACCGAGGTATATAATAATATACTATGCTGACGCGGGAATCGAGAATTCTGAAATATGCGACACTAATTCGTAGATGTGGCGTCTTGAATACTGGTTTAAATTGGTTTTAAAATGTTGCACGTGCTTCGTAAGTGGATGGATCGAGTCTGGGTATATTTTAGAGACGATTGAGGAATGAGAATGCGAAGACTTTGGACTCTAAGATGCATATTTTAAAAATGATCACCTAGCTCAATAGGAACATCAATTGCATTTACAATTGGCTTCATTGTTGTATATCCGAAAGCGCCAATAAGTCGTTAAATACAATAACTAATTTAATAATTTTGACATGAGCATGAGAATGAATCAAAATATAGTGACATCCAGAACAGTTGCGATACAAATAAACCATCACAGTAATGACAAAAGATAAAGTGGGTAATGAAATGATGAAGTTGCAACGCTCGCCACCCACTGTGTACCGAATTAAACCATGACGAATCGAACGAATACAAACAGCGAGGACTAGACGGATGAGTTAGTGATCAGACGATATTTCAAGTTAAATATGATACATGGCTGCTTTCTGCTACTGCAGATATTATTTTAGCGTAACAAATGATTTCGACTGATACATTGGACTTAAGCGAGAGAGGAAGAGGAAGATGAATAGTAAGTTGCGAGTACAGCGAGTATGTGAAAATAAGTTTTACTTTGGTTCATTACAAAGGAGCATCGGATCAGAATGCGTACACGCTACACGGCTACGTAACTAAATACTAATGTGATTAGTAACGTTACATTTTGATGGGCGCTGAAGGACGGGCGTTGAACTAATGCGGAAGCGTAGGCTAACAACCGCAGTATCAAATTACATGAGGGTTGGTATTAGGGACTTTTCACCCCAAGGTCGATTCTTCGGTAGGCGAAGGTCGTCCGTCGAACTTTCCACTGACTTCCGGGTACCAGTGTTGATGGATGAGGCTTCATTATGGCGAAACGTTTCGGTCATTGACTTTTGAAAGATTGTTATTGTCAGGAATGAGTGACTCGACTGAGTCGGAAGTTTTTTCTGATGGACGGGATCATAACGCAATAGGAATGCCGCAGCGATATAAACTTTAATTGAGGTATTTCGGTAGTGGATTCTATTGTGATCATTTGCGTCGTATTTGGAAGCCAACATTAAAATTATGTCACCGTTTACATAAAATATCGTGGACGCCATTTATTTTCATGGCCGTCATCCTAAATAGCTATAGTAGGTAACTGTGGTACGGGAATATAATAATGTTGATAGTGTGTATATAAATCCTCGAAGAGCCACTTTTTATTTAATTCATTTAGCATTACTAGCATATAAACATGAGATCATATCCGTCCAACATGTTCCCACAACGATAAGAAGAAATGATAATTTAATATAATATGTACTGCCACTACGCAGCCGCTGCAGAGGAATGTTTTTGACTCGGTGACTAGTGACATCATCGATATTAATAACTTAGTAAGAGGTGGCTACTTTTTAGGATGCTGCTATATTTATTATTGGGCTGTTTTGGAAAATTCGGACGATAAGCTAAATATATTTTCAGTGCTGCGAATACCGTTATAGGTTTTCAGTATACAAAAATAAACGATGACGCAAATTCTCTCGCTTCACTTATTGCACTGAAGCCCCGGGACAACGGCTTTTGGCATTGAAAAAGCTAACCTTGGCGATGAGGCAGAGTAAAAATGGTTATCAAGTAAAACTGAAACGATGTGTTATAAAAATGATCATTCAGAGGCAAGAAGAATAAATGCTCAGTCAAAGAATGAATGTAAAGTCGCTTTGCGCGCATCCATATCGTTGTCCTTGATTGTGCTAAGATTTTAATTTAGTTTGGATTAAAGTATGCTATAATTAATGATATCCAGTGTTATAAATGTAATAAAAACTATTTCCAGTAATACAGGAAACACACATGGTTAATTTACTACGAGCAACGATTATTAAAGGAAACTACCAGGAAGTATAACTTTGTCTTATCGGAAAGGGTATAAAAGGTCGATTGTTAAAGAATAAGTAAACAAATATAAATAACTTTGTTCCCGGAATTGGTTTCTGAAATAAAAACAACATTTTGCAAGCAGTAAAGAAAATAAAAAATATTACTTCTGAAGTGATGGCGATTATTGTAATGCAGATTATTTGTGATTTTCGAACAGACTCAAAATGGTGGAACAGGTAAGCAAGTCGTTTAGCGGGTGTCAGATTTAGCAGTTGCCTGCAAAACACTGTCGCCACAACGGTTAAACTGTTTAGCATACTGCTAATACTGTTATGTTTTTAACGAGGAGCTTTTAGGCTTTCCGTTTGATTTGAGGTCTAAAAATGCAGTGATACACGTATAGTGATATACGTATACCACTACCACGGTACATTTTTATCAATACTCATTTTTATACTAACAAATACGAC
The DNA here is from genome assembly GCA_025490895.1 of Thaumatotibia leucotreta. Classification (NCBI taxonomy): domain Eukaryota; kingdom Metazoa; phylum Arthropoda; class Insecta; order Lepidoptera; family Tortricidae; genus Thaumatotibia; species Thaumatotibia leucotreta. The sequence continues at coordinate 17,014 of JALPQI010008471.1, read as the reverse complement.
CTAAACCTACGAAATTCGAACGTTTGTAAGGTTCGTGGAAACTACTGTGCATAGAACAAATTTAACTTAGGTTAATGGCGTTGCTATAATTTCATTTTAGCCCTAACTTTTGCATGGCGTCGAGCTAGTTTTAAATAGTTAGTTTACTTAAAGAGCCCCAATAGGACAAAAATTGTATTACTCGGAGATCGGCTACCTTAGTAATACATACAATATTTCGCCTTACTATACCAAATAAATAATACCTAAACAAAGTAGTACCTACTTACGTTTACAACTACATTAAATCAATTGTGTAGTCCAACTCTGTAGTGGGTGCATCTTTTTAAGCTTGTGACAAGCACATCATAAAATAAATAAGTACCTACATATACATAATTCAAGAATAAAAATGTTTTATTGCCCAAATTATAAACAAAATAAAAATAAAAACCATTTAACAGACTAAGGAATAGTTCCAAAAGAGATAAGTCTTATCTATCTTAATCTAGACAAAGAAAAAAAAATGCTTTCTATGGATATGGGCAATGAGTACCGGTCTCAGCAAAGCTTATGTGAAATATATTAACTTAACCCAGCGCTGATTTTCAGATGGGTATATTAACTATTACCTATACCTAATACAACATAATAAAGTAGGGTTCCAAAAACGCCATGCTTGTTTATCCAGCGAGGTGACGTCATACTAGAGCAAGTAGTTACGAAACGTGCAGCCAACGACCTTGATCACACCCTTTTGGGAGTAGAAAAAAGTGTTTACAACTCGTCGTGTTAGAGATTCTACCGTGACATGAAATAGTAAAGGTGTTTTTGTTGCGTTACTCAATACAAATGAAACAATTTGAAATGGCACTGAAGCACCATCGGTATGTAAGTGTGGCCTTGTGATATTACGAAATACTTTAAGAAATAAAAGTTAATTTAAATTTATTAAGACATTGACAAGATATTAATAATTTAAAACAATTATTTTTAAAAACATATTTTATTGTACATATACAAGGTGAAATTCTAATGGTTGTTCTTCGTTTAAGGGCATGTTTATTATCGTGTTGCGGTTACGAAAAAAGGCAGAAGATTTTTTTATCTCTAGTAAAAATATATTGATTTTCTATGGAGCTTCGGCTAATTTGAAAGACCTGCCCCATAGAAAAAATTAAAATGTTTTTCACGTAAAACAATTTTTATCTTTTTTTGCCTGATTGGAAAACGATTATGAACAAGCCCTTTAACGGAAAACAACCATTAAAATTTCACCTTGTGTAAACAAATAAGTAAAGAAGCATTGATATAATATAACATTAGAGATTACGTGATTGATCTGATCAAGAACGTTCTAGAGAAGATGATTTAACAGTACAACGTAAATAAAACATAATTGCCAATATGTAACATCTAATTGCTTAACAATTATCAGCTAGTCGAAGTTTCATCTCGTTCCAATGGCGGATGTTTATTGGGGTTATGCTATGTAGGCCACAGCAAGACAGGTAGTGACAATTAATTACTTTCATTATCTACTGAAGTTGGGTAAGGCACTGGGCAAATATTTGATCTTAAGGCGATACTGATATTGCACATAGGGCTTAGACGTGTAAAGAAACTGGGATTATAAAACGCAATAAAGAGTTTGCGCAAGGTAATCGAGTAGCAAGTGTGTACGAATATTTTCGCGTCTCTTTTGGCACTATCGCAATGAACGTTGGCTGGCATTACTCCGATGGTTAGGCATTTATTATGTGCAATTACCATACACCACAAAGGGTATTGTCGGTGATCACTGCCTACCACTGTGACCTGAATAAACATTACGATTCTGTGAATACTTGGTCTATTTCTGCCGTTTGTAATGCAACAAAGATAATAACAACTAAACACTGTCTTTAAAGGCAATAGAAAAAGCGAATATTTTACACTCCTGTCATGTTTAACATCAATTTTCCAATATAAAATAGAGACAATAATATTTTAATAAACGTTCAATAAATGTCACTATGTTGTCAACTAAGTAAATAATTAGTATTTGTTCTTTAGTCACGTTTGAAGCAAATTTACGAGTCTAAATGTCAGACACTGAAGGCTAGAAACATAATAGTTGTTTTGTTAGTAGCTGTATACCCTAGTTTTCCATTTAAATTACATATTACCTACACAACAGAACAATGCCAAGTTTTATTTAATAGAAAATGTTAGTAGTGCGTTTGTCCAGTTTGACAGTCTAGCTGGTCTGCGAGCCTATTTTCTAATATAAATAGTACCTATTCAAATTTGTATAATTGGATATCAGGCCTACGAAGCCATCATCATCATTACGAGTGACAAAGACAAATTCTCGAAATTTGCGACTTTCGAAGTTCGCGGTAGGGCCGCAGCGGACAGGAGCATTTTGATTTTGGATTGTTACTAATCCTACCGTGGGATTGTCATGAACTTAACCCTCCGCATACGAGGTGAAAAATATATGACGTTTCCATACATTTGGGGTCTGGCATGCTACCGCGAACACCGAAGTTCCTAAATTTCGGGGATTTGCCTCTTCACTCCAAGGAATTATCAGAGTGCCAGAGACCAATACCAGAAATTTGCGAACTTCGGTGTTCACGGTAGCGGGCCTGGTATACCCCAATTCGTATGCCGAAGGTTAAGCAAAATAATCCTGAAGCGAGTTAAACCACAAAATAATAATATTTAATATGTAATTTCCGTTTTTCCGTTGAACCCTGGAGTGATAACAGATATTTAGTTGTGGCACGCAACACCGCGCAACTATGACGCTAAGCCGCAATTGAAAATGATAATAAACGGCCCCGCGTAACAAATGAGCGGGGTAGCCTTCGTACCTGCGCTAAATTGTTTTGTTATGTAAATGTTACACGTTGCTTATGCACATCTTGCATTTCTATCGCAAAGTTGAATACATTTGTAGAATTTCCTAAAGCGCGTGGTGGATTTGTTCGGCAAACGTAAGTAGTTCGATGCGATAACAATAACTTTAAATAATACTAACGCGGATCCAACAGCAATGTCTTAAAATATAGTATGCTAAAAAAACGTTACGGACTCTATTTTGATAAACCATAAACATAGTTGTAGTATTTTCTAATATTTTTAGCTTTGAAATTTGACATTGTCACTCATTGATATGAATTGTAAATAAAATGTGTCAAATGAAAGAAAATTATGTTTCATATATAAAAATAGCGAACCAAACTTTAATATTGCTGCCTTCTTCGTCGTCGGTAACAGAAATGCAGCAACTAAGTATTATTTTGACAAACCAAAATTGTGTATTATAGCATTTGTAGCCGTGACAGATATAAAAGTAGTGATGTATTATCCCTTTTTGAGCAATTCTTTTTAGGGTTCCGTAGCCAAAATGGCAAAAACGGAACCCTTATAGATTCGTCATGTCCGTCTGTCCGTCTGTCTGTCTGTCCGTCTGTCACAGCCAATTTACTCGGAAACTATAAATGCTACAGTAACGAAATTTGGTAAGGATATGTGTTGTATGAACCGCTACAGGAATGTGATACTAAATTGTAAAAAAAACCATTGGGGTGGGGGCCCTCCATACATGTAACTGAGGGATAGAATTTTTTTTTTAGTTGTACATAAGCGTGTGGGGTATTAATAGAAAGGTCTTTGAAAATGACATGAAGGTTTATACATCACATTTTTATTTAAGCAAATCGTTTTCGAGATATCAGGTCTCAAAGTCAGAAAAATGTGTCCCCCCCCTCTATTTTTTAAACTACGCAATATAAAATCCTAAAAAAAATATATGTTATGCACATTAATAAACTCTATCAACGATTTTTGGTTTGATAAAATTATCTCCTATAGTTTTTGAGGTAGGCTGATTTAACTGTATTTTTTTAATAATAAATTGATAATGGTACGGAACCCTTTGCGCGCGAGTCCGACTCGCACTTGGCCGGTTTTTATTTTTGCCACTAAAATGTAATATGAAATTTTAGGCAAATTTTATACTATTTCTACTCAGAATCACAAGCCGATTCCATTGCCGTCGAAAAAAAAGTGTCCCATGATTTTTTTCCCTATCGTGTTACTATTTTCCATACACCTTTTTATGGCGGTAACACAAGAGGATATTCGAAATATGTATGAAATTTTTGGGACAGTCTTTATTTCGCCGGAAATGGAATCAGCTCGTGATTCTGAGCAAAAATAGTATAAAATTTACCCAAATTTTCATATTTCATTTTAGTGGCAAAAATAAAAAGAATTGCTCTTTTGATGTTTCATTTACATTGTGTATTTTGTTTGATCGTGTGGTTGCCATGAACAATCGCCATCAGATATATCGGTGCGGCCACGGTGCTCAGAAATATCTGAACATGTACTCTGACGCCGTCACCACGATAATAGTGGCCTAATCAGGCCTATGAGTACTACCGCGAAAATCGAAATTCGGAAATTTTGAGGATTTTTCTCTGTAACTCAAACGAAGGCGTCATTAGAGTGAGGGAGACAAATCCTCGAAATTTAAAAATTTCGTTTTTCGCGGTAGGGCCGCAGATATTAGTAAGCATCCTGGCCGCTCTGATATATCTGTTGGCGACTGTACGATAGAGGCTGTAAAGATTAGTTTCCGATTTATGAATAAATTAGATACGCAATTAGCAGCTAATACATTTATAAAATAATAAGAATCAGTACAGGCAGCATCAAATACTTCGTAGCAGGTAGCAGCGACATAGTTCGTTACACCAGATATTTAATATGGTTTACCGAACTATTACGCTATTTTGACTGTACAAAATATTTAACGCAGACTTATCGAATAAATATCAAGGAAGTGTGGACGTCCAATCTTGAATCATCTGAAAAGTTTAGGTCTGAATTGAATCAGTGGAATCCACGACTATTCCGTATAAATTATACAAACTTGACAAGTAAATAGAAAACAAGAAGTCAATGAAAGCAATTGCGAAACAAATTGAATTTACTTTCACTGTTCTTGTGAAAATAGATTAGGAGTTTACGCAATTTCACTGTACGTGGTTCCTGCGGCTTTTCATTTATAATTGTTGTTAGTAATTGCTTATGAAACATTTGTCTAAATCAGTAATGTGGGAACTATTATCAATAGCTTATTGTTGTGTTAGACGTATTAGTACAGGACGTATCGGCTAAAATGTCAAAGTACTATTTATTAACCCACTTACGCCGACCAGGATTTGTGGATAATTGTATAGTGTTTTATTGACAGTTAATCACTTTATCGTAAAAAATCCGGGGGTCATATTTTTTGGTTTCAGGCTTATCTGGGTTAAATACTTGATTAGATTTAGATAACTTCATTGAAACTCAAGCATGGACTGATTTATACAGTCTAAATGAATGCCTTAAAAACGCCTACAAATATGTAAATGCAAACTTCTGACGCCAAATAATAATTGTAGAGTCAGAACGGCGCTGACCTATTGTTGATATTGTTGTTGACCTCTTGTTGTTGTAAAACATCAGCGTAGTACTAGAGAATGATGTAATATTCGTGCACTATCAAAGATATATGTGTTTGTTTTGAGTGGACCAAATCGTTAAAACGAAGATTCCAAAAATAAAGAGATAATAAACTCAAAAATTAAATTAAACATCTTTGATTTAAAGATCACATTCGGAATGAATAAATTACTGGAAGGCCGTAAAAGTTACAGGAATAGAAAACGTCGCCGCACTAGAGACGGAAACCGGGCCGTGTTTCAGTTTTACACAACTTTTTAAATCCGAGATGTCTGTGGCTTAAATATGATCATCCGCTTGGATTTCGACACACGCTTATAAAACAATAAATATGTTAACGTAATAGTTTGACTCAAGATCTTACACAAAAGTCTGCTAGCTACGAATACTAAAACATAGCTGCCTACGACGCACATAACATACCTACCGACATTCACGGCGTTGCTACCAACTATATAAGTTACCTTAACACTACTACTTTCAATTAACCATCGTTAAGCCTACATCGCGAACGCCTATAGGCGTACAGTTCCACAAAGTGTTAAGCTGCAATAAAAATAACTTTAGACGAAGCCACCTGTTACGCATATTTTCAAGTAAAATTAGCGCTTCTCAGAAGTAAATAGCAAAAGGAGGTTCATCGATTATATTTTCTTTCCAGTACCTATAAAATATGTTTACATAAAAATGTTATGCGAAATGATAGAAGCCGTGCTAACACGCGAGTGTTTCCTTCGCGAGAAACGTCAAGCCGCAAATTGTTAGCCAAGCGCCATGATTATTATAATGACACCTGTCAACACGGAATATCCAATAAGTACCTCGAGTCGACGTGAGCGATGAATGTCGACACGAACTGGCATTGCCATCGCCGTAGGAGAGCATTCGCCTTATACCAACAATGGGAGACTTGACTGATAAAATACCAGTGGCAGGTAGACATTGGCTTTTTTAATGCTGCTAGTTGCGACTGACTGGAATGCCCTGAGTTTTCATGTACCTACAAGTAAAGTTGTCTTAAGATTGTACATAAATTTTAGTAGCAAATATAAGTGTGGAAGAGCTGAATTTTCCGTGCGCTCTACCGTCGAATTTAGACGATCAAGACGGTCCTCAAGCTAGAAATCAGAATTTCCTAGAACAATCGAGATCAAAGACCGATCGAGCACGGTTCATGCTTAGTTAGTCGTTAAATGAGTAAGTTACCGAAAATAAGATGAAGCCTGACTTGCGCGCCGAGCGTCGCGAATAGCAATAGCATCCATGTACTTGGAGCTAATAATGATTCCCTAAGGCGCAGGGCATAAGTTCACGATGAAATTGATTCGAAGCTGTGGCAAATTGCTGGTATCAAATTGAGAAACAATCTAATTGGAGAACTATAGCGATAGGGGTATTTGTTCAATGTTCACTTTTCCTTCGTTCATAGATTTGGAGCTATCTTTTTGAAATTATCTTAATTACTATTAAAAAAATAATAAGAATTGAACGCCTCGTAATTAAATAATAATAAGATAAGTGTTTTTTTTTGTGTCGATTTTGCAGGAAGTGAAAGTCACCGTCAGACTATCGACGCTTTGTGTACCTAGTATCTTCGAATTCCTTGGTCACGTACTCGCGTAGCAAGGAAGAAATGCGATAACCTCTAAAAACCTCCTTGTGACAGGGAAAGTTCTATGCGGTGGAAGGTGGCCTGATCAGATCTGCGACATCACCAATACAAACGTCCAGGTCATGCAGAAGGAAAATTATTCATAGAAGTCACGAACCTCTGCAATAAGGAATACGACACAAGGAGGAAGGATCTATTTTAGTCCTTGAATTTCATATTCCTGAGAACTCGAAAGAAATCACTATCTATTTTTTACACCTGCAGTAAGGTAAGTAGTTTGTACAACTCGATTTGATTTATAGCTAATTGCCCCATTACAATTGCATTAAAAAGCCGGAATTACATGTATAAAAAGTAGGCTAATAGTACCTACTCAATTCAATGTATATAGGAATATGAGCAATAAATTTTCGATACCGATGTTGTAATAACCTAATAACATTGCAGTTTTAATTATATCCTTTTTAATCAATATAATTATCTGTTAAATAGTTAATAAAACGCTGTATAATGCTAAGAAAATTTAAGGACCTTGTCGGTTGTCGGTAAACTCGGTAACCGACAATCATCATTGCTATTGCCTTTATCCCAGGTATTAAAGATATAAAATATATAATTATGTATAATGAATTGCATTTCCATCGTTAATTTGTACCTTAGTTATGTTTACGCTGTCCACAAAAATATTTGAACCAGTGCGTAACGTATCTAAACATTGTAGCTAGTCTAGTAGAATATTCATTCTTAGAGTAAGAAAAGCCGCCTAAAATATTCTACGACAGTTGTGTAGAGTCCATAGAACTATGATAACACGGTCAAGAGTAGAACTGACTCGTGATTGAAATGTGTATTCTTCTTCTTCTCAGCGTATTTTACTCCACTGCAGGAGGTATGCCTATTGCAATTTTTTCCACCTCACGGTTTGCAGCGTCTCTCTTCCAGGAGGCTTAGCACATGATTAGTGCGACATACTGACATACCAATCATGTGCTAAGCATACTGGTCGCCCCTGTGTATTACGACTTGAATTATGTTAGCGTTTCAGTCAATACGTCCCACTTTAATAAGGACGGAGTTGGCTTGTACCTTTATACGAATTAAATGTCTTATAAAGAGCCCTTATGGCGACGACGTGAGACTTTTGACTAAACTGCCCACATATTTGCATCAAACTGTTACTATGACTACGTACATTACGGTGCAGTTATAACGAGAAATGGGTATACGCAGTACAAACTGCAACTAACGCAATACGAACATTGTCGATAACATATTTTCACTATGATGAAACATTTTCATATTGTATTATTAAGAGAGAAAATTGCAAGATTTTATTAGTGCTTATGATGCAAAACATATGCAAACATGACAAAACAGAAAACAATTTTGTTATACAACAACATTACTAAATACATTTCAACATTGAAAATGTAATAAACCATTGCTCTCAAAGTTACTAAAATATTACTATTAGAACTTTTTTTAAAGGTGACTTAATTATTTAAAGATCCTTGTTTCCCAGCTCTAGATTAGATTGTCTGACCGCATTCTGATAGTAGGTACCTATTATCACACAGGATTGTGGTGACCTTAAATATCCTGATCAAGTCATAAAAAAACATTAAATTGAAAATGTGCGGCCACTTGAACGCAGAGAATCTATCTAATGGTACTTGGAATCTGGGCCAGGTCATTCCTCTCGCCAAGGTGCCCTAAAATGATTTATCCATTCTAATTTTTATATAATTTTAGAACTCCAGAATGTCCCATTACGAGTTAATTAATCCCTATTGGAGAACACGAGCGTAAATCGTGGAGTCTGCGGAGGTTATTCCCGTCCAGGGTGACCTACAACGCGCGGGCTTCGACCCTTAGGAATGTTGAAAATTGTTGCCCGTAACACGTATAATTTAGCTTTTTTGAATTTATGAGGTGTTTTGGCAACAAATTCGTGAGATAACCTATTATAGTTGCTAAGCGAGAAATATAAGAGCTACCTGCATAATTGCCAAAATTGCTTGGTTTTGTTATCAAATAGTAAGGCTTCAATCTTGTTGCCTTCATCATCATAATCATCTCATATCATCATGAGATGATATGAGGCCTACGTCCAGCAGTGGACTATCATAGGCATCAGCCTATGATAGTCCACTGCTGGACGTAGGCCTCTCCTATTAACTATGCGTATAGATAGACGCATTAGGAGGTACTTGTTGCCTTGCCGAATGTGAAATAGAGGTATTTTGGTCATATTTGGCTATGAAATTGGTTTAACCTACGACATTGACTTCATTTATGAAATTTCCTCGAAATCCTCCATATTTCAATCAAATTCAGTTATCTATACAATTCATTTTGTGACTAATACTTTAACAAAATATCAATACAAATTAATTTTAAGAATTAACTAGTTCTAGTTTAAACCAAAGCCTTATTACTTTTATGAAAAAAAAAATTGGCAATGATAATTATAATGATCCATCATATAGATAAAACTTATGAAATTTTCAAATATGCATGTACCTGTACCTACTAAACTTCATTGATGTTTTTGTTCATCAATAATACTCACATATACGCAAACTGACGTTCAACTTGAAAAATATATTAAATTTAGACCCACCGTAAACTGGGTAAGGGATAGGTAATGTTACAAAACATACATTTAATATAATATAACTAACATAAAGAAAGTCGAAACGTATTATTATTACGCTCGTTCCTTTCAAAGTTCCAAAGCAATGCGGCTCTAGATTACAGTGTAGTAAAAGCATCGCTTCCGATTAAATATGGCAATCCATCATCAGGGCCGATGCCGATGGTACCTACTCGAGGATCGACCGCCGCAATGCGGTGCCGCCATGATTCTTCGAAAACCGACATATGCAGGAGTTTACAAATGCCGCTTAACATGTAGTCGTCTGGCATGATAGTGTGGTTTTGTTGGGTATCTCAAAGTGGAGAGCTAGTAATACCTGATTTAGCAAAAGAATTTTTTAATTTAAGCAAAGTGGAGGAGACTTTACATTCGAATCATCACCAAAAAAATTGATTCTCTCTCATGGATGTTTGCAGTGCATTTAAGCTTACACAGCAAACCTACAAGCTTAGTACAGTTAGTACCCACTAGCCAATTTAAAATCAAATGGATTCAGAGACTAGGCGGATTCGTTAAAAAAAAAAATTAGTTCAAGATAATCAAGCCTGAATCCCAACTCGTCAGTTGTATGGTTATGATCACGTTTTGGAAAACGTTTTAAATATTTACACAAAAAAACCATTGTTTTCCAGCACGTGACAGAGTTCGAGTTGAATATTAATAAAAATAGCAGTAAACACTTCATTGTTATTAATGGGTAATTAGCAATTTTAGTATTTAAGTATACGAATAACTTTCATAATGTATGTCAAGTTCAGGACTAAATTTAGGCAAATAACTTCCGACATTAAAGGACGGTGAGCAATTAAAAAATGTTTGCCAATCCATTGAAAAAGGTCAATTTCGCGTCTTTTTAGTGATAACTATCGCACGGACACTTGGTGGCATTTTTGCACATAGGCATCAGTGGAGTCAATATTAAGTACTTACTTATTTTTATGATTGAATGAATAAATCATCAATTAAAAAAAATGTTTATTGTACTCTTTAGGATTTCACATTTAAACTATTAACATGAGTTATTTATTCACGAAATTACAGTCGGAGACTCAACACTCGAAGTTTTTGACGACTATACCTACCTAGGACAAACTATCCAGTTAGGTAGTGGAACTCTGGAAAGTGTTGGATTCGATGCTAGCACAATCGTAAGAGCAAAAAAAGGGCAATAGAAAAAACCCTAACTGGTTTCGAAACGAAATGTTACCGGGAATTCCTCACGAGTAAACTTACTAAAGTAAAGAAAAAATAATTGGGCTTTCCCAACTCCGGGACACCGTGGATGCATTGTATTGTTATGTTACTACGCCGTGGTATTCCCAACTTATTGTAAATTTAAACGAGATATTTTCTACAATGTGAATAATTTGGAAAACAAGTGCGTCAAAAACTTGAATAAATAAAAGATGTCATGGCCTTTTCGGGTTGTAGTGTGACTGAAGCGACTAATTTTTCTATTAAAAAAATTTAAAAAACCCAATTAGAATAAAACATGAAATAAATTTCAAGTATTTATACAAATATGTGTGATAACTTATAATCAAAGCCCGTACGACAAGAGCAAAAATACACTTTTTACTAGTGCTAAGTTAAATATGGACTATTTTATCGAAATCTATAGGTGCATCCAGACCAAAAGAGCATTCGCTGTTCTATCCCCCGCTCTACGAAATCAACCAATCACGTTTTGTGTAACGATCGAATTTCGTAGAGTGGGGGGTTAGAATAGCGAATGTTCGTTTGGTCTGAATGCACCTTATAAATATGAACAATTTTTGATTTAGAAATTTATTGAGTGATGATTGATTGAGCTTATTATATTTCCCTAGTAGTTCTACTTCTCTTCAAAATATCAAATTATCCAAGATTTTAAAAGGTGAAACGTTAACGTTTTTATTTCGCACATTTTGATAAGTATCTATTGGGATTAGATTAGCTTAGCTTTGAGGATGTAAAAGTAAACTTAACAAGCGAACTTTCAACTTTTGAGCGATATTCAAACTGGGTTTCAGGTAGGGATGCTCCCGGGAATCCCCAGTTCCTAAATTCCTAGAAATTCCCGAGAGTTTTAATATGTATTGTGATTAACTTCGCTTTGAGGATCTAAAAGAAAACTTAACAAGCGAACTTTCAACTTTTGAGCGATATTCAAACTATTTCAAACTGAGTTTCAGGTAGGGATGCTCCCGGGAATCCCCAGTTCCTAAATTCCTAGAAATTCCCGAGAGTTTTAATATGTATTGTGATTAACTTCGCTTTGAGGATCTAAAAGTAAACTTAACAAGCGAACTTTCAACTTTTGAGCGATATTCAAACTGGGTTTCAGGTAGGGATGCTCCCGGGAATCCCCAGTTCCTAAATTCCTGGAAATTCCCGAGAGTTTTGATATGTATTGTGATTAACTTCGCTTTGAGGATCTAAAAGTAAACTTAACAAGCGAACTTTCAACTTTTGAGCTAAATTCAAACTGGGTTTTGGTTCAGGCTTTAATTTTGGTTTTATCCTGAATGTCGAGATGTCGATAGAATAGCCGATATTTAATTGGGCACTAGTGAAAAGTGCATTATTGCGGGCTTTGCTGGTAATATAATTATTACACGTAACTATTTGATAAAGTCTTCATTAGTCCTTAAGGTGCATTTAGACCAAACGAGCATTCACTCATTCTATCCCCCACTCTACGAAATCAACGAATTTCGACAAATCACGTTTTGTTTGTGTTACGAACGAATTTCGTAGAGTGGAGAATAGAATTAGCGAATGCTCGAATTGGTCTAAATTAAGGGGTTAAATAAAATGCATACATTTTACTAATACCAATTATTGACGTTAACTAAACTAAATGTAAATATATGGCAAAAAATACAAAATCCGATTTATGAAACAGATATCTCATTCAAAATTTCTAGGCATTAAATAAACCACTAGCGCCATCTATATTATGGCTTTAGCAACATGCTGAGTTACAGAGTAACACGCCATCTATTGGCAAACTTAGAAACTGTTAGGTATTATGAGGTACATGATGGGACGCACACATTTTCTTACACCAATGACATCGCAGTTTATTATACGAACACTAGATGGCGCGAAAATCAATGAGTAGGCAAACTCATAGAAATTGCAAAAACAAAAACATTCTGATATATTCCCCAATGTAAAATACTGACATTTTTAATTATGTAGTTCTTAATATAATAAGTGATGGGTCGTCCTCGGTAACTTTCCCCATTATACATAGTAATATTGGTAAATTACCGGGAACGACCCATCACTAGTCGCAAGTGCCGGAACTAAAAAACTAGGTATGTAGTTTATTGAAGACGCTGTGTTATAGGCTATAGGTTACAAAAAAACGTTTGAACTTCACTTATATCGATAGGTTGGCCTCAAAAATAATTTCGAAACATATTTGTACAAATAAAATATTTTTTTCAACGAAAAACTGACGTAATTTCTTGTTAATTTGCGATAGTACGAAAGTTTGTGTAACATGTCAATTAATATTATGTGTTTTATATTTAATGAAGTAATGAATGAAATACAGCAATCGCGATTTGGTATTTTCGAGTCAACAATAAAACTAAATACAAAATAAAAAACCAAAAAGAGAGCCGCCCGAACAGGGACTTGAACCCTGGACCCTTGGATTAAAAGTCCAATGCTCTACCGACTGAGCTATCCGGGCTCATACCTGCCTCGTCGTAAAATACGTAGACGTTCCGATGAACTGAGTTTAATGATATGAAAACATTTCATGTTTCAATCCAAGCGTTTAAAATATCAAAATCCATTATTTTACATCCAACACGTGGAACGTAAAATATTAATGATACATGACTGACATCTCAATTTATATTTGTAAACTACGCTCAATACACGTAGTGCCGCTACTCGCTGGTAGAGGGCGTTGTGTTACGAAACTTTGTTAGTATGTGAATACGTACATGTTTTCAGTTTTTACCAATACTTGCAACTAATGATGACAAATATAAGATAATGACACTATTAAGACAACATTATTGATTCCCTTTTTTTATAATTCGTCTACTTATTCCCTTAATATACTTTCTATTTCGGGGCTATTCCGTTACTGTTGTTGCAAAAATAATGGCTACTTGCTTTTTTTCATGATATTTAATTAAGTCGATGTCAACGTCAATTCTATGGCGATGGCTAAGATAAATGTTGAAAGACGAGATTTTGGGCTACAAACTTTTGCGATCTTGAGCATTAAAATTTCGCCGCCCTAGGGCCGAAGGCTTTATTATTGACTCTGGTACAAATGGTTTATGTTCAATTTCAATAAAATATCATAGATATTAAAAGAAAACGTCTAGATATTCGGTCAAGGAATGAATACATCGTCATGCTCTAAAGGGCTTCGTCAATTCCTGCCATAGTTGAAGTTTAAAACTGAACTATTTAGCAAATCGTCACTATAACAAAAACCATACATTTCCCTTCCCTTAGGGCAATCGGGTAACAGCGATGATGACATAATATATGGCATCACTGGTGCAAAGTGAATTTAGTTGAAAAATGTCAGTAAAAGTATATTCAAAATTATTTTAGTAGCATTTCAAGTGCGTCAGGCAAGAACAGAATAGTGTAGTGACACATTACGACATTTTTTATTTGCTGTTTGTAACTACTGAAATTAACAATTATAAAAGTAATTAGTTACATACAACAAACTACTCCTTAGTATTGCGAATTTTACGTAAACTACTGTGTAATTTCTTTTTTTTTTATTCAAGATAATAAAAACTCGGAAAATTATGTCGTCTTTCCGTGTAGCAGAAAACGAAGTGATGGGTATTGTTGATACACAAATAAGTATCAGACATATATATATATAACAGTAAATGTCATATCACAGTATACTTAAACAATAAATGGGTTATTTATTCCCACCTTCTGCCACTCATCTGTGACATCTGACACCATTAGTAACAACTGGGGATTTTTTCCCACCTGTTACCACTAGAGTGCTTGGTGGTAACTACTGGGAAAATTAATCCCAGGAATTTAAATTCCCAGTTGTTCCCAATGGTAACAGATAGGTGGTAACAGGTGGGAATAATCTCAATAAATTGGTAAAATTTGGCTGTCTAGACATGTAAAACTTCCAACCCCGCCAACAATGCTGCTTCTACCGGCAACAATCATTTACCGAACGAATAGGTACAGTTTAAGTAAAACGCTAAATGACATGTTACTAAGAAAACGAAGGCTAAATCAGTAAATCAGTAACTTATATTACGCAGACCTTATAAAAACTCTACCAAAATATCAAAGGCAAGCGGAATTATTTATATGTATTAGTAACTTCTTTAGTTTTGTCTTAGACACAAAACCTGGTATGAAGTTGTCGTCAGATTACGTTGAAACCTATGCCTAGACCTAGACATCTATGCTAATTAACTATGTAGAAGAAATCTGCTACAGCTCTTCTAATTATTTCGTTACGATAATACTAAAAATAGATGCGTCAAAAAAGCAAGACACAAGTGGCTTAATTTTCATGTTTAATTCAATGCAAAAAATCTTGCTTATTTGACGTGGAAGAAACGAAAAATTCGACACGACGGAACAAAATGACGTGTTGAGACTTTATCGAAAGATCGGCAGTTTCCTATCGCACTCTGAGATGCAAATTAAACTATAAAATTCCCTAGGACATGACTATCGTAAACTAGTAAATAGCTTCAGCATATGCTTGCAAATTCAACCATGTAATAATGCATCAAAGGTTGGTTTTAAAAGTTGCCGCTGGATAAGATGCGAGTTAGTGAAAGTAACTTGTTTTGATACGATTTGTGACGTATGTAGGTTCTAGTAAATGTTTCTGCCGCGTCGTTAGGGATTCGTCTCGACACGTCACTTTTATCAGCGAATGACTCACGGTGTGCGTCGCAAACTGCAGTACCTGTAACAGAAAGTTGGCCAGTTAGTGCATTCATTAGACTCTAATAATGATTAGAGCGACTTAGGCCTTGGTTTACCATTGGCGTCGAGCGTCACTATGTGCTACTTTGTTTACAATAAGGGCGCTTAGACATTAAATAAAGGACCAAAAACCAACAGAGCTGGGAGTAGTGTCATGAAAAAGGTCTCCTTATGTACTTTATTTCATTCTATAGGTGCAAAGTTGAATTCCATTGGGTACTTTTATATGAGTAAGGCGTTCTGCGAGTACTCCCTAAGTCACCGTCGTCCACACACCAATCATCCTAGTATTTACCCTGATGAAAATACAAATAATATATCTCCGTTTTGCAATGGAATTGAACATGGTACCCATAAAATGAAATGAAATAAAAGTAAAAATCTATTTAATGACACCACTTTCAGCTCTGTTGGTTTTTGGTCCACTCTCCATACAAATCTGCCCATGGTCCTTTGTATTAATAAAAATGACGGTTGGTTTAGAGCGTTATCAATATCAAGTACTTACTAATTGGTATATCAGAAAACTAACTAGGTTCCTAAAATACGACGAGATTTGAATATGTACAGCAAGCAAGCATTATCCTGTTTTTTTTAATGATGTACCTAATTTATTTGTCTAGACATATTATTAGAAATACGGACTTTAATAAATGTCGAGGAAGACCTAATCTACCCTTAAAACCCTAACCCAGCGAGATACTTGTCACATTTGAAAGGTCAGGTCATTGAATACAAATAGGGGTCAAGTCAATCTACTCTACGTAGATGTTCCGCAACGAAAAAAGGGTGCATAATTCCAAATTATAACAAGTTAGATTAGAATGTACAGGAAGACTGATCAAATAAAACTTATAGGGAAGTATCACAAACTGAAATAAATATTTATTTTATGTAGGTGAATTATATTTTGTTATACGAGTATAATATATTAGTGTTAGTTTTTAGTAAAACGTCCCACTTTGTCGCTTACCATAAAGACGAGATTTCCTTGTATCTTCATATCGACGGTGGAAAGGAGAAACCTGTTAAGCGACATTTTGGTAATTGTCCAGGAGAGCGTTTTAAAGTTTTATTTTTAGGAAAAAAAATCGTATCACTTTCTGTGGCCGCTTTAGAGACTTGTGTTCTTTGAACGTATTTTGTCAAATTGTCATATCTATGAAATAGTAATAACGTTATTTCAATAAACTTGGAACCTTCTGAAATAAATGTCGCTTAATTGATATTGACCTAAGAATTCTCTGAAACGAGCCTTTAAGCGACCCTACGGTTTATAAATAAAATTATTTTAGTCAGAAAAG